>CATQJL010000223.1:25408062-25435758 GCA_958299035.1 Cylicocyclus nassatus
AAAGCAGTGGTATCAAACGCAGAGTACTCTGAAAAATCATGCAACTCGAAAACAATACACAAAGAAAATCTTCCGCATGCTTTGCTTCGCAAAATACTCTCATGTGGCCTTGTGGCCTAATGGATAAGGCGTCGGACTTCGGATCCGAAGATTGCAGGTTCAAGTCCTGCCAGGGTGGAAACTTTTGGCGGTACGAAGGCATATGTCCGAATGTCATACTTACTACTTTACAAGTTTAGCAATTATGGCGACTCATAGGGTACCATATTTGAATGCTAAACAAATTCAGCAAAAGAGAAGTGGGCACCCGGATTTGAACCGGGGACCTCTTGATCTGCAGTCAAATGCTCTACCACTGAGCTATACCCCCACGTCCTTAGAAACTCTGGTGATTTATAGTGCGCCACACAAACTGAATCTAGCTTTGAATTTCGGATTCCAAATGAGCTCACTTGCTCCTTGACATGCTGAAAAATTATGCAACTCGAAAACAATACACAAAGAAATCTTCCGCATGCTTTGCTTCGCAAAATACTCTCATGTGGCCTTGTGGCCTAATGGATAAGGCGTCGGACTTCGGATCCGAAGATTGCAGGTTCAAGTCCTGCCAGGGTCGATACTTTTGGCGGTACGAAGGCATAAGTCCGAATGTCATACTTACTACTTTACAAGTTTAGCAATTATGGCGACTCATAGGGTACCATATTTGAGTGCTAAACAAATTCAGCAAAAGAGAAGTGGGCACCCGGATTTGAACCGGGGACCTCTTGATCTGCAGTCAAATGCTCTACCACTGAGCTATACCCCCACGTCCTTAGAAACTCTGGTGATTTATAGTGCGCCACACAAACTGAATCTAGCTTTGAATTTCGGATTCCAAATGAGCTCACTTGCTCCTTGACATGCTGAAAAATTATGCAACTCGAAAACAATACACAAAGAAATCTTCCGCATGCTTTGCTTCGCAAAATACTCTCATGTGGCCTTGTGGCCTAATGGATAAGGCGTCGGACTTCGGATCCGAAGATTGCAGGTTCGAGTCCTGCCAGGGTCGAAACTTTTGGTGGTACGAAGGTATAAGTCCGAATGTCATACTTACTACTTTACAAGTTTAGCAATTATGGCGACTCATAGGGTACCATATTTGAGTGCTAAACAAATTCAGCAAAAGAGAAGGGGGCACCCGGATTTGAACCGGGGACCTCTTGATCTGCAGTCAAATGCTCTACCACTGAGCTATACCCCCACGTCCTTAGAAACTCTGGTGATTTATAGTGCGCCACACAAACTGAATCTAGCTTTGAATTTCGGATTCCAAATGAGCTCACTTGCTCCTTGACATGCTGAAAAATTATGCAACTCGAAAACAATACACAAAGAAATCTTCCGCATGCTTTGCTTCGCAAAATACTCTCATGTGGCCTTGTGGCCTAATGGATAAGGCGTCGGACTTCGGATCCGAAGATTGCAGGTTCGAGTCCTGCCAGGGTCGAAACTTTTGGTGGTACGAAGGCATAAGTCCGAATGTCATACTTACTACTTTACAAATTTAGCAATTATGGCGACTCATAGGGTACCATATTTGAGTGCTAAACAAATTCAGCAAAAGAAAAGGGGGCACCCGGATTCGAACCGGGGACCTCTTGATCTGCAGTCAAATGCTCTACCACTGAGCTGTACCCCCACGTCCTTAGAAACTCTGGTGATTTATAGTGCGCCACACAAACTGAATCTAGCTTTGAATTTCGGATTCCAAATGAGCTCACTTGCTCCTTGACATGCTGAAAAATTATGCAACTCGAAAACAATACACAAAGAAATCTTCCGCATGCTTTGCTTCGCAAAATACTCTCATGTGGCCTTGTGGCCTAATGGATAAGGCGTCGGACTTCGGATCCGAAGATTGCAGGTTCGAGTCCTGCCAGGGTCGAAACTTTTGGTGGTACGAAGGCATAAGTCCGAATGTCATACTTACTACTTTACAAATTTAGCAATTATGGCGACTCATAGGGTACCATATTTGAGTGCTAAACAAATTCAGCAAAAGAAAAGGGGGCACCCGGATTCGAACCGGGGACCTCTTGATCTGCAGTCAAATGCTCTACCACTGAGCTGTACCCCCACGTCCTTAGAAACTCTGGTGATTTATAGTGCGCCACACAAACTGAATCTAGCTTTGAATTTCGGATTCCAAATGAGCTCACTTGCTCCTTGACATGCTGAAAAATTATGCAACTCGAAAACAATACACAAAGAAATCTTCCGCATGCTTTGCTTCGCAAAATACTCTCATGTGGCCTTGTGGCCTAATGGATAAGGCGTCGGACTTCGGATCCGAAGATTGCAGGTTCAAGTCCTGCCAGGGTCGATACTTTTGGCGGTACGAAGGCATAAGTCCGAATGTCATACTTACTACTTTACATGTTTAGCAATTATGGCGACTCATAGGGTACCATATTTGAGTGCTAAACAAATTCAGCAAAAGAGAAGGGGGCACCCGGATTTGAACCGGGGACCTCTTGATCTGCAGTCAAATGCTCTACCACTGAGCTATACCCCCACGTCCTTAGAAACTCTGGTGATTTATAGTGCGCCACACAAACTGAATCTAGCTTTGAATTTCGGATTCCAAATGAGCTCACTTGCTCCTTGACATGCTGAAAAATTATGCAACTCGAAAACAATACACAAAGAAATCTTCCGCATGCTTTGCTTCGCAAAATACTCTCATGTGGCCTTGTGGCCTAATGGATAAGGCGTCGGACTTCGGATCCGAAGATTGCAGGTTCGAGTCCTGCCAGGGTCGAAACTTTTGGTGGTACGAAGGCATAAGTCCGAATGTCATACTTACTACTTTACAAATTTAGCAATTATGGCGACTCATAGGGTACCATATTTGAGTGCTAAACAAATTCAGCAAAAGAAAAGGGGGCACCCGGATTCGAACCGGGGACCTCTTGATCTGCAGTCAAATGCTCTACCACTGAGCTGTACCCCCACGTCCTTAGAAACTCTGGTGATTTATAGTGCGCCACACAAACTGAATCTAGCTTTGAATTTCGGATTCCAAATGAGCTCACTTGCTCCTTGACATGCTGAAAAATTATGCAACTCGAAAACAATACACAAAGAAATCTTCCGCATGCTTTGCTTCGCAAAATACTCTCATGTGGCCTTGTGGCCTAATGGATAAGGCGTCGGACTTCGGATCCGAAGATTGCAGGTTCAAGTCCTGCCAGGGTCGATACTTTTGGCGGTACGAAGGCATAAGTCCGAATGTCATACTTACTACTTTACATGTTTAGCAATTATGGCGACTCATAGGGTACCATATTTGAGTGCTAAACAAATTCAGCAAAAGAGAAGGGGGCACCCGGATTTGAACCGGGGACCTCTTGATCTGCAGTCAAATGCTCTACCACTGAGCTATACCCCCACGTCCTTAGAAACTCTGGTGATTTATAGTGCGCCACACAAACTGAATCTAGCTTTGAATTTCGGATTCCAAATGAGCTCACTTGCTCCTTAACATGCTGAAAAATTATGCAACTCGAAAACAATACACAAAGAAATCTTCCGCATGCTTTGCTTCGCAAAATATTCTCATGTGGCCTTGTGGCCTAATGGATAAAGCGTCGGACTTCGGATCCGAAGATTGCAGGTTCGAGTCCTGCCAGGGTCGAAACTTTTGGTGGTACGAAGGCATAAGTCCGAATGTCATACTTACTACTTTACAAGTTTAGCAATTATGGCGACTCATAGGGTACCATATTTGAGTGCTAAACAAATTCAGCAAAAGAAAAGGGGGCACCCGGATTTGAACCGGGGACCTCTTGATCTGCAGTCAAATGCTCTACCACTGAGCTATACCCCCACGTCCTTAGAAACTCTGGTGATTTATAGTGCGCCACACAAACTGAATCTAGCTTTGAATTTCGGATTCCAAATGAGCTCACTTGCTCCTTAACATGCTGAAAAATTATGCAACTCGAAAACAATACACAAAGAAATCTTCCGCATGCTTTGCTTCGCAAAATATTCTCATGTGGCCTTGTGGCCTAATGGATAAAGCGTCGGACTTCGGATCCGAAGATTGCAGGTTCGAGTCCTGCCAGGGTCGAAACTTTTGGTGGTACGAAGGCATAAGTCCGAATGTCATACTTACTACTTTACAAGTTTAGCAATTATGGCGACTCATAGGGTACCATATTTGAGTGCTAAACAAATTCAGCAAAAGAAAAGGGGGCACCCGGATTTGAACCGGGGCCTCTTGATCTGCAGTCAAATGCTCTACCACTGAGCTATACCCCCACGTCCTTAGAAACTCTGGTGATTTATAGTGCGCCACACAAACTGAATCTAGCTTTGAATTTCGGATTCCAAATGAGCTCACTTGCTCCTTAACATGCTGAAAAATTATGCAACTCGAAAACAATACACAAAGAAATCTTCCGCATGCTTTGCTTCGCAAAATATTCTCATGTGGCCTTGTGGCCTAATGGATAAAGCGTCGGACTTCGGATCCGAAGATTGCAGGTTCGAGTCCTGCCAGGGTCGAAACTTTTGGTGGTACGAAGGCATAAGTCCGAATGTCATACTTACTACTTTACAAGTTTAGCAATTATGGCGACTCATAGGGTACCATATTTGAGTGCTAAACAAATTCAGCAAAAGAAAAGGGGGCACCCGGATTTGAACCGGGGACCTCTTGATCTGCAGTCAAATGCTCTACCACTGAGCTATACCCCCCGTCCTTAGAAACTCTGGTGATTTATAGTGCGCCACACAAACTGAATCTAGCTTTGAATTTCAGATTCCAAATGAGCTCACTTGCTCCTTGACATGCTGAAAAATTATGCAACTCGAAAACAATACACAAAGAAATCTTCCGCATGCTTTGCTTCGCAAAATACTCTCATGTGGCCTTGTGGCCTAATGGATAAAGCGTCGGACTTCGGATCCGAAGATTGCAGGTTCGAGTCCTGCCGGGTCGAAACTTTTGGTGGTACGAAGGCATAAGTCCGAATGTCATACTTACTACTTTACAAGTTTAGCAATTATGGCGACTCATAGGGTACCAAATTTGAGTGCTAAACAAATTCAGCAAAAGAGAAGGGGGCACCCGGATTTGAACCGGGGACCTCTTTATCTGCAGTCAAATGCTCTACCACTGAGCTATAACCCCACGTCCTTAGAAACTCTGGTGATTTATAGTGCGCCACACAAAGTGAATCTAGCTTTGAATTTCGGATTCCAAATGAGCTCACTTGCTCCTTGACATGCTGAAAAATTATGCAACTCGAAAACAATACACAAAGAAATCTTCCGCATGCTTTGCTTCGCAAAATACTCTCATGTGGCCTTGTGGCCTAATGGATAAGGCGTCGGACTTCGGATCCGAAGATTGCAGGTTCAAGTCCTGCCAGGGTCGAAACTTTTGGCGGTACGAAGGCATAAGTCCGAATGTCATACTTACTACTTTACAAGTTTAGCAATTATGGCGACTCATAGGGTACCATATTTGAGTGCTAAACAAATTCAGCAAAAGAAAAGGGGGCACCCGGATTTGAACCGGGGACCTCTTGATCTGCAGTCAAATGCTCTACCACTGAGCTATACCCCCACGTCCTTAGAAACTCTGGTGATTTATAGTGCGCCACACAAACTGAATCTAGCTTTGAATTTCGGATTCCAAATGAGCTCACTTGCTCCTTAACATGCTGAAAAATTATGCAACTCGAAAACAATACACAAAGAAATCTTCCGCATGCTTTGCTTCGCAAAATATTCTCATGTGGCCTTGTGGCCTAATGGATAAAGCGTCGGACTTCGGATCCGAAGATTGCAGGTTCGAGTCCTGCCAGGGTCGAAACTTTTGGTGGTACGAAGGCATAAGTCCGAATGTCATACTTACTACTTTACAAGTTTAGCAATTATGGCGACTCATAGGGTACCATATTTGAGTGCTAAACAAATTCAGCAAGAGAAAAGGGGGCACCCGATTTGAACCGGGGACCTCTTGATCTGCAGTCAAATGCTCTACCACTGAGCTATACCCCCACGTCCTTAGAAACTCTGGTGATTTATAGTGCGCCACACAAACTGAATCTAGCTTTGAATTTCGGATTCCAAATGAGCTCACTTGCTCCTTAACATGCTGAAAAATTATGCAACTCGAAAACAATACACAAAGAAATCTTCCGCATGCTTTGCTTCGCAAAATATTCTCATGTGGCCTTGTGGCCTAATGGATAAGGCGTCGGACTTCGGATCCGAAGATTGCAGGTTCGAGTCCTGCCAGGGTCGAAACTTTTGGCGGTACGAAGGCATAAGTCCGAATGTCATACTTACTACTTTACAAGTTTAGCAATTATGGCGACTCATAGGGTACCAAATTTGAGTGCTAAACAAATTCAGCAAAAGAGAAGGGGGCACCCGGATTTGAACCGGGGACCTCTTGATCTGCAGCCAAATGCTCTACCACTGAGCTATACCCCCACGTCCTTAGAAACTCTGGTGATTTATAGTGCGCCACACAAACTGAATCTAGCTTTGAATTTCGGATTCCAAATGAGCTCACTTGCTCCTTAACATGCTGAAAAATTATGCAACTCGAAAACAATACACAAAGAAATCTTCCGCATGCTTTGCTTCGCAAAATATTCTCATGTGGCCTTGTGGCCTAATGGATAAAGCGTCGGACTTCGGATCCGAAGATTGCAGGTTCGAGTCCTGCCGGGTCGAAACTTTTGGTGGTACGAAGGCATAAGTCCGAATGTCATACTTACTACTTTACAAGTTTAGCAATTATGGCGACTCATAGGGTACCATATTTGAGTGCTAAACAAATTCAGCAAAAGAAAAGGGGGCACCCGGATTTGAACCGGGGACCTCTTGATCTGCAGTCAAATGCTCTACCACTGAGCTATACCCCCACGTCCTTAGAAACTCTGGTGATTTATAGTGCGCCACACAAACTGAATCTAACTTTGAATTTCGGATTCCAAATGAGCTCACTTGCTTCTTAACATGCTGAAAAATTATGCAACTCGAAAACAATACACAAAGAAATCTTCCGCATGCTTTGCTTCGCAAAATACTCTCATGTGGCCTTGTGGCCTAATGGATAAGGCGTCGGACTTCGGATCCGAAGATTGCAGGTTCGAGTCCTGCCAGGGTCGAAACTTTTGGTGGTACGAAGGCATAAGTCCGAATGTCATACTTACTACTTTACAAGTTTAGCAATTATGGCGACTCATAGGGTACCATATTTGAGTGCTAAACAAATTCAGCAAAAGAAAAGGGGGCACCCGGATTTGAACCGGGGACCTCTTGATCTGCAGTCAAATGCTCTACCACTGAGCTATACCCCCACGTCCTTAGAAACTCTGGTGATTTATAGTGCGCCACACAAACTGAATCTAGCTTTGAATTTCGGATTCCAAATGAGCTCACTTGCTCCTTAACATGCTGAAAAATTATGCAACTCGAAAACAATACACAAAGAAATCTTCCGCATGCTTTGCTTCGCAAAATATTCTCATGTGGCCTTGTGGCCTAATGGATAAGGCGTCGGACTTCGGATCCGAAGATTGCAGGTTCGAGTCCTGCCAGGGTCGAAACTTTTGGCGGTACGAAGGCATAAGTCCGAATGTCATACTTACTACTTTACAAGTTTAGCAATTATGGCGACTCATAGGGTACCAAATTTGAGTGCTAAACAAATTCAGCAAAAGAGAAGGGGGCACCCGGATTTGAACCGGGGACCTCTTGATCTGCAGTCAAATGCTCTACCACTGAGCTATACCCCCACGTCCTTAGAAACTCTGGTGATTTATAGTGCGCCACACAAACTGAATCTAGCTTTGAATTTCGGATTCCAAATGAGCTCACTTGCTCCTTAACATGCTGAAAAATTATGCAACTCGAAAACAATACACAAAGAAATCTTCCGCATGCTTTGCTTCGCAAATTATTCTCATGTGGCCTTGTGGCCTAATGGATAAAGCGTCGGACTTCGGATCCGAAGATTGCAGGTTCGAGTCCTGCCGGGTCGAAACTTTTGGTGGTACGAAGGCATAAGTCCGAATGTCATACTTACTACTTTACAAGTTTAGCAATTATGGCGACTCATAGGGTACCATATTTGAGTGCTAAACAAATTCAGCAAAAGAAAAGGGGGCACCCGGATTTGAACCGGGGACCTCTTGATCTGCAGTCAAATGCTCTACCACTGAGCTATACCCCCACGTCCTTAGAAACTCTGGTGATTTATAGTGCGCCACACAAACTGAATCTAACTTTGAATTTCGGATTCCAAATGAGCTCACTTGCTCCTTAACATGCTGAAAAATTATGCAACTCGAAAACAATACACAAAGAAATCTTCCGCATGCTTTGCTTCGCAAAATACTCTCATGTGGCCTTGTGGCCTAATGGATAAGGCGTCGGACTTCGGATCCGAAGATTGCAGGTTCGAGTCCTGCCAGGGTCGAAACTTTTGGTGGTACGAAGGCATAATAATAAAATAAAAGAAGAAAAGAAGGTTACCTAATTTCCGTTTCGTTCCTGTCACTATACGGAAAGTAGGTAAGCATACGATCTTCCCGGAACTCATCAGTAGTGAAGGAAGATCGTAAATCATATATAAAAAAAAACAAAAACAAAAACAAATAAAGGAAGATAAACTAACCTAAATTATAATAATGTAGTTGCTAGATCCATTGGATGGCATAGAGTAACCTATAATTTGAAAAAATAATAAAGAGCTGGTATATATTGTAAGCAAAGCACAAGAATCAAGAAAACGTGTATCTATGCAGTAAGCCTGTTAAGATAGTATTTCAAATTTGAAAGTTCCCGCTCGGTGGAGGATGTCACATACCAGAAACAAACTAGAGCATGTTATCTGCATTGTCCTTAAAAGACAATTCTGTAACTGTTGGTATGTGACAATTGTTCTTGAGACTATGTAAACTGATGTTAGAAAATTGATCTGATTACATTGAGTATTTCTTCATCTGTACCTTTACAGCAGTACTTAGTCACTATAAATTTGTTTTTGTGAAGGCATTTGAACACTGCACTCAATATAGTTCCTTCATCATATCCGCAGTCCAAAAGTTGGTTTTTAAGTTTGTGAATTCTACTTATGAAGTCTTCTTTCAAAGAGCAAGTACGAGCAATTCTGAGTGTTTCTGTGTATATGGTAGCTTTTTTAACATTAATAGAAATGCAAGAAGTCATATGTGGAAATCTAATTACACTATTCTGAAAGCTATCGGTTTTATTATATAGCTTAGTGTAAATTCTGTTATTTAGTATTTTTAATTCTAAATCTAAATAACAGCAACTAAATTGGTTTGGATTTGTAGTTTCAAATTTCAAAGAATTTTCATAGACTTGGATCAAGATATTGTTTATGTCAGACTGTTGCATATTATGTATGATAAGTATATCATCCATATATCTAAAAGGACAGAAATGTCTACCTATCAAATTATCTTTAGAGAACTTATATTCGAAGTAGGAGAGTGTCAAATCTGCTAGAAGAGGACTGGCATTTCCACCTTGTGGTACACCGTTAATTTGGACATAAAGGTTATCTGAGAATCTGCAATAACTGTTGACTAGCAAGGAGTTAACTAGATGTAGTAGGTCATTAATTTCATAGTATCTGTAGCAATGATACTTCCTGTCATTGCTATAAAATATTTTATTATAACCATTACTAGCTATGTATTTCTTGTTAGAATTTTTGAAGCATAATTTAAATATTTCCCTGATGTTATTAATGATAAGTCTGTGTTTTAAATTAGTGAACATGTCGTTAAAATCAGCTGAGTAAAGTTTCATATTGTTAAATTGCAAGTGATTTAATGTATGGCTAATATTTATATCATCAATTGACCAATACCCTATGTGGCCTTTATTTCTAGTCCTAATGGCATAAACATAATTTCTAAAGTGTTGTTTAACAAATACAAGAATTTTACTAAGTTCTATGGATATTGGCTTCATACTACTGCTATGAGCTCCAGTTATAAATCTAAATTTGATAGGATTTTTATGAAGTTTAGGTATACAATATATTACTGGTAAAGCAGCTTTGTCTAATTGTTTCACGTTGAAGCTCCTACATAGCTGTGAGTGTTTATCGATAATATCTTGCTGAGTTTTTCCAGTAAGAATTTTATATGTTTGTTGTATGCTCCCAAATGTTACAAGGTTGCGATTATCTAAATTCGTTCCCATTTCCCTCATCAAAATTTGGAGGTAATATTTTTTACAAGTAAAACTATAGTTATTACTAGCTTTATCTATTGGACTTATTATAAAGTTATTTTTTAATTCAGCTATCAATTTTTTGAATAATGAATTCTTATGATCATAGAGAGAATGCAAATAAGGTTTTAAAGCTTTACGAATTTTTCTTTTCAAGGTTTCATACAAGTTTGTTACTAAATGCGTATTGATCTTATACGTATTTTTGATTTTTTGTACGTAATTTGTGACTGTCTGTTCTATCCAGATATTAAAATCATTTTTGCTAAGATTTTCATGTTGTCTATATTTAGTACCTTTTTTAAGTATATCAATGAGTGTTTGGTTTTTGACTATTGTAAGATCTCCAGTGACTATGTGTTTGTGAAAAGAGTCAACATAACTATGGTATTCTTGTTTACTGCAAATATATTCTGAATTAATTATCATAGTCAACTTTTCTTTGTTTAGATCTCTGAGAACTTTGTTATAATTGAATAATAGTTTAGAGAATGGTTTGCAATAGTTATATATAATAGTGAACGGTTTTATTTTTATATTAGTATTATTGCTCAATATTCTTTTTATTTCTTTACAATTGATAATTCTTTTAAGATTGATTTTATCTAAAATCTCATGTATGTAATTGGTTTTCAAAATAATCGAATCTTTGTTAAATTGTTTAGTTTCTTTACATGATCCAAATTGAAATTTACATGAAATGGAAATCAGCAGCTGCCTGTTCTCTTCGACAATATCTGTTAAAAAGTTAGTGTTGTAGCATAATTTAATTATTTTATTTATTAACGACTTTTTCATATCACTAATATATCTATACAATTCTATACTACTTTCTACGTTATTGATTTTGTTTTTGATTTCTGTTATACTAGTGTCTCTATTTTTCTTATTTCTTTTTTTGTGCGTACTCCTTATTCTTTTCTTTAGTATTTTGAGATTGAAATATGGGTGATTGGGTTTGTAAGCTAAGGGTTTGTTGATATTGGATATGTTACCATACCCTTTGATATTATCATTGAATCCAAATGGGTAGGCTGTCATCAATAGTTTTGTCCAAAATAATTCTTTATCTGTTAGTATATTTTTATCATTATTTTCTTGACAGTTGTCCAAGATGGTGAATTTGATCAATCTTTTTTTACATGAATCGCTGAAATGTTTGTAAAGATAATTATCTATGACGTTCTTTTTTGAATGGTAGAGGTGCTCATTTATTCTGTTTTTGAAATTTCTAGTTGTTATTCCAACATATTGCTTATTGCATTCTCCACAAGTAAGACAATATATTACGTTTTTAGATTCACAATTGGCATGTTTATTAGCATAAGTGGTTATCTTAATTCCCGTCACTGAAGACCTTATGTATGTCTTATTATCTATAACATTACAGTATTTACAATTTTCTTTACATTTTGTTGATCCCTCCGATATACCAAAATTATCAAGAATATAACCTTGTCTTCCATCCCTACTTTTAAAGAATTGCTGAACTTGGTAATAATTAGAACCGTTTATATTGATATTTTGCACTGACCTTAAGATCTAAGCAAAGTGGAAGGTCCACTCCACTAGGCAGAGGAATGGTTGATTCGGAAGGGCTGCTACCAGGGTTCTGGCAAACCCTTGATTCTATAGAGTATGTACGGTATATTTGCTGAATAGAATTAGCTCTTTTGGAGGCATGGAAGCTACCACTCCGTGCCGGCTGCCACTTGTGTTGACCCCATCAAAAGAGCCCCTGTTTTTTGGAAGAGGGCAGGCCCTCTTATATAGGTTTATGTATAAGTGTATATAAAAAATTTTTATTTTGAATAAATAATTTATTTGATTTTATTATATTATGTTATATTTATTTATATATTTATATGTATTTATTTATTTATTTATTTATTTATTTATTTATTTATAATATATAAAAAATATATAGGTATATGCAATTAAATGTATGTTATTATATATGTTTATAATAATGAGTAAAAAAGTGATGATTGAAATTTGGTTAAGGAAAAAATGGAAGGAAAAAGGCAAAAGAAATTGCTGGCATAGAAGTCAGCGCATGAGAAGTAGGGATCAAAATATTTCTAAACTGTATTACTTTTAGTATATATATTGAATGTGATTGTTGTTGATTATAGTTAGGTAATATATTGTAAGTACGATTGGTTGCTACATTATTTGTTCACTGTAGAGAACTGCTTACACGGAGGAAATTCTATGTATTTAATCTTGGCCTTTATTTGAAACAATATTTTAAAGGCTTTTACATACACTTTTTTTCTCTCTCTCTCTCTCTCTCTCTCAAAGGAAAGAATAGTTTGATTTTTTATTTTATTTGATAGTCTATATTGTATATAATTTTGATAATCTAAAAAATGTATATATATATTTTTTTTGAATTTTTAAAACTTTTTATTTCTATTTTTATTTTTATTTGTTCAATTATTATTATTATTATTATTATTATTATTATTATTATTATTATTATTATTATTATTATTATTATTATTATTATTATTATTATTATTATTATTATTATTATTATTATTATTATTATTATTGTTATTGTTATTGTTATTGTTATTATTATTATTATTATTATTATTGCAATAATTTATATACACATATATTTTTTTAGTATTATTAAAGTCTTTTATTTTAATTTATTTTATTTATTGATTATTATAAATTTAGTTTATAATAGTAAATTTTTTTTAAATAATTTTTATATTTATTTTTTGTTTTTTATTTATTTTAATTTTTAATTTTGGGGGGTTTTTTTTTAATTTTTTTTTTAATTATTATTTTCTTATTTGTTTATTTATAAATAATATATTAGGTTGAACCGAATGTTCTGTCGCACCATTTTCAAAAAATCATAACTTCTTTCGGTCACGACGATTTTGCGCAATTCAAATTTTTTCTGAGAGCGTAAGGCCTGTAATTTCCGAAAGCTAACTGGTGAGTTTCCGACATGCTCAGATGGCAGAGATAAAAATGAAAGAACGAGATCATCCGAAATTCGGAATTTTTAAGCAAGAATTCTAGAAATTCAGAAACAGTGCGATAAAATCCAGAAAAACCATTATCCTAATTTTTCTTACATTTGATTACTATCTGAGTCAAGTTTGTGCTGATTGAGCCCTTTTTTAGAAAGTTATGATTTTTTGAAAAATAATGCTGAAAAATCAATTTTCTAAGAATTCTTAAGAAATGGATTTTTCGGCATTATTTTTCAAAAAATCATAACTTTTTAAAAAAGGGCTCGATCAGCACAAACTTGACTAAGATAGTAATCAAATGTAAGAAAAATTAGGATAATGGCTTTTCTGGATTTTATCGCACTGTTTCTGAATTTCTAGAATTCTTGCTTAAAAATTCCGAATTTCGGATAATCTCGTTCTTTCATTTTTATCTCTGCAACCTGAGCACCTTGGAAAGTACTCAGGAAACTCTTGGAAGCTACTTGCTTTACGCTTTCAGACAAAATTTGAATTGCGCAAAATCGCCGTGACCGAAAGAAGTTATGATTTTTTGAAAATGGTGCGACAGAACTTTCGGTTCAACCTAATATATATTTTAAACATTATTAAAATAGATTTATATAAATATTAAAAGTTCTTGACATTTATTTATTTATTTATATTTTTGTAGTATTGATTTTAACTCATTTATTTATTTAATTATTTATTTATTTAAATATTTAAATTTTTAAATTTTTTAAAATTTTTTTTCATAAATTTTTTTTTAAATCTTTAAATTAAAAATTTTTTTTTGTCTATTTCTTATATTTTTATTTTTTATTATGATTTATTATTATTATTTTATTTTCATTTATTTTTTATTTTTATTTTTATTTTATTTTTATTTTTATTTTTTTTAAATATTTTTTATATAAATATTTTATTTTTTAATATATATATTTTTTTATTTTTAAATTTTAGTTTTTATTTTTAACTTTTTTTTTAATTTTATAAAACATGTATATTTTTTATATATATGTAATATTTTTTTGATACTTTTTAAAATTTTTAAAATTTCAAATTGTAAATTTTTATTTATTAATTAATTTATTTATTTTATTTATCTGTCTTCTTTTGATGTTTTTGTTTTTATTCTTATTTAATTATTTATTTATTTGTTTATTTATTTATTTTTTTTTTAAAAATGACAGTAATTTAAAAACTACCTATTATGTTACTAGATTTTATAGAGAAGTCTATATTTATGGTATATATGAATCTAAATTAATATGACTTTCTTAAATCTTACAACATTATATATAACATTATATGTTTATATACTTGTTTATTTTTTAGCATATATAATTTTAATACTTTTTGAAATTGTTTTAACATTACATTTTGTTTTATATTATAAACGTCCGGAATTTTATTTAATGAATTTTTATTTTTTATGTATTTATTTTACTATTTCTTTTTTGTTATAGGTATAATATTTAATTACAGAATCATGTTTATACATATTCCTCAAATTACACTTATTAAATATTTAATCTTTTTTTTTCCGGTGTGTGTGTGTGTGTGTGTGTGTGTGTGTGTGTGTGTGTGTGTGTGTGTGTGTGTGTGTGTGTGTGTGTGTGTGTGTGTGTGTGTGTGTGTGTGTGTGTGTGTGTGTGTGTGTGTGTGTGTGTGTGTGTGTGTGTGTGTGTGTGTGTGTGTGTGTGTGTGTTTAAGGACAACATAATGGATTTTAAACTTGCGTAATGATATCAATGCCTATAATAATACATTGATTGTCTAATAGGATGATGGGAGGAATGGTGTTGTTACAAGTTGTTCGATACTAGATGTAGGTTAGGCATATAAAATTAAGAAAAATAGGATAGACTACATTAATCTTCCTGTTAAGTTAGTAAAGTGTCTTGAGAGCTATGGAACAGAATGTTGGACCAACAATTCAAGGATAGAACGTTACGTAATCCTTATAGATTAGTATCGTTTCTATCTTTCCAGTGTGAGAACCAACTGACAGGGGAATATGAGCTTGAGAGCTAAATATACTCGAAGGGGGGGAAAAAAAGTAAGAATTAGTAAGCTATCTTCCTAAATTACCGAGTATGGATGCAAATGTTAGAACTCACAGTCCATCAATGTCTTAATTGTTGTTGAAGTGACCTGCAATATCTGACATTTTGACATATGTACGACTAATAACAATTGTTGAACTAAAAACTCACTGCAAGTGTATGATCACTAAACAAGAAGGAGGTTGTCTGGTCGTCTCAGTACGTTGTTGTGAGCTGAAACAGCAATCAATTTCTTTTATATTAATAAAGGACTTAATCACTGATACGCTTTATTTGTCTTGACCAGAAAATTGCTGAGTATCTGTTCGAAGCCTGAGTATCTGTTTTTTACATGTAGGAAGCTAAAAATCAGCATTTATTTTGGGATTTTTGAGAGAAGGAAATTACCATTTATTATCTGTGTTGATTAAACAGCCTTCAGCCTTGTTTTTGTTGTGCTTCAATTGATGTTAGTGCTTGAAATAGTTATTTTTTAATGCTAAGATACAATAGACTATCTCGTGTTCTTGTGACTAAAATAATAAGAGTAGAAGCAGCTAAAATGTGAAGCTATTTTTCAGTCCAGCAGTGTTTGTAAATATAAACAGCATTTTAAACTATTGAACCTACATAGAACCTACGTGATGGTAACTAACATCTACTATTGAATTGATCTTTGTACTAGAGTGATGATAACTAATGTCTTTATTAGATTTAGCAATAAAACCGAAAAAGACAACTAATAGCTTGGTGTACTATTTTTTTTTTCCGTTAACCAGATTGAATGACTTATGTTTTGTTGTTCATTTCGAAAAAAGATGAAGTATAGATTTATGTAGAGTAAAAGTGATATACTCGTACTATTTTGCATATCTTGTGTTTTTTAACTATTATTCTGATATAGGGGGGGGGGGAATGAGTGCCTATGCTTTAGCAATCTATGAGGAGAAGAAATTTCAATATGTATTTATAGCAGTTAGAAGTAAAAAGGAATTTGATGTCTGTCGTAGAAAAAAAACTATGGTGCCAATCAACTATAACATACTTAGGATTGCGTCATTATATTCCACATTCTTATTCTATGATTGCTTAGTCCTCCCCAATTTGACTCTGTGATAAATTCATATTACAGTATACTGTTATAGTACAAAACAGTAGAGTTGATATTTTGTGTGATATTAATATAATATTGAAGCTATTACCGTGAGTATGAATTAGAAAAAGTAAGATTCTAAACCTGGTCTTTTTCAAGGAGCCAACTTTCGTTGTTAATAGTTTCAAAAGTTTCATAAGAAACATAGATAGTTCTGGTATTTACTATCTTTGCTTTTAGTTATGTGTCTAACAGTGAGAGTAAAACCTCCAAGTACATGTAATAGATATATTATACAAGTTCATTTTGCACGTAGTTTACTTCAAAATTAGTGTAAGTATTTGGAAAAAGTAACAATTAGCGTAGAGGAACATACTTTCTGCGAAATTGTAAGACGATTTCAAAGTAAAGAAAATGTATGGGACGAAAAGGTGTCCAGGATTGAGATTTTTTGATTTTAAATTGATTAGGCGTATTCTGGGTGCGATGCCGTGACTACGGACAAAATTTTTTGTTTGCGGATGTCTGTAGAATGCTTTAAAGTTGTTGTTTTCTTACTTTATGTGCTAATCTTTGAAGCTATTGAATAAGTGAGACCTTTCTGGAATGTGGTCTCGAATAATGAAGCTGTTTCTTATCCAATTTCGCTCAGATGAAGTATTAGAATTCAGATTTGGATGGATTTCCAGATCAAGAGTTGGTTGTAACTCAATACCACGTTTACGTGAAACATAAACAAAATGTAATATGGCCACAGATTCGTTTAGCTATCTGTCTAGTATTGAGCGCAAAACTTATGGTTCATTCATTTTTTCTATGTATTTCAATTTACTTCTAACGCATGCATATTCTCATACAAGAATGTTGTAGTAGAGTTGTGCATTACACCCGATGGCACAAGTTTATCTTTTAGAACATTGAAAAACGGATTAGGTGCAGGGGAAGTATCATGAGACGAAAACACATCCAAAAATAAGAATTTCTGATTTTACCAATATTAGGCGTCCAGTTGGGTGTGAGTTCCGTGATATACGGACAATATGCATTTCTTATGTTTCTGACGTCTAATTCAACTTCGTTCATGTTCTAACGTTTATAACTTTTTGAGTGTCTAAAACTAGCTAACTATACTGGGTATAAAGTTATTAGAGTTGCAATTAATTGGTCCATTAAGAAATATTTTAGATAAATAAAATAAATTAATTAATTAATAAATAAAAATTTACAATTTGAAATTTTAAAAATTTTAAAAAGTATCAAAAAAATATTACATATATATAAAAAATATACATGTTTTATGAAATTAAAAAAAAAGTTAAAAATAAAAACTAAAAATTAAAAATAAAAAAACATACATATTAAAAAAATAAAATATTTATATAAAAAATATTTTAAAAAAATAAAAATAAAAATAAAAATAAAAATAAAAATAAAAAATAAATGAAAATAAAATAATAATAATAAATCATAATAAAAAATAAAAATATAAGAAATACACAAAAAAATTTTAATTTAAAGATTTTAAAAAAAATTATAAAAAAAATTTAAAAAAATTTAAAAATTTAAATATTTAAATAAATAAATAATTAAATAAATAAATGAGTTAAAATCAATACTACAAAAATATAAATAAATAAATAAATGTCAAGAACTTTTAATATTTATATAAATCTATTTTAATATTGTTTAAAATATATATATATTATTTATAAATAAACAAATAAGAAAATAATAATTTTAAAAAAAAAATTTAAAAAAAAACCCCCCAAAATTAAAAATTAAAATAAATAAAAAACAAAAAATAAATATAAAAATTATTTTTAAAAAAATTTACTATTATAAACTAAATTTATAATAATCAATAAATAAAATAAATTAAAATAAAAGACTTTAATAATACTAAAAAAAATATATGTGTATATAAATTATTGCAATAATAATAATAATAACTAGATGGCAAACCCGGCTCCGCCCGGGACCAAACTTTGCACACATACACTTCGGGGCAGGGAGCGTGTCATAGTCCACTTTTCGTTATCGATCGATGTCGATTTCACCGATTTTTTGCAAATTTTGAGCTAGGGGGCTGGGATTTTGCACAGGGGGGTAATCGAACATGCTGATCATCCCCACGGGGGTGATCAGCATGTTCGATTACCCCCCTGTGCCAACTCCCAGCCCCGTAGCTCAAATTTTGCAAAAAATCGATAAAATCGATATCGATCGATAACGAAAAGTAGCCTATGACACGCTCCCTGTCCCGAAGTATATGTGTGCCAAGTTTGGTCCAAATCGGTTCAGAAATAAAAATTTCTATTCCGCACATACGTACAGACAGACAGACATACAGACAGACAGACACACATTCAGCTTTATATATAAGATAATAACAATAACAATAACAATAATAATAATAATAATAGTAATAATAATAATAATAATAATAATAATAATAATAATAATAATTGAACAAATAAAAATAAAAATAGAAATAAAAAGTTTTAAAAATTCAAAAAAATATATATATATACATTTTTTAGATTATCAAAATTATATACAATATAGACTATCAAATAAAATAAAAAATCAAACTATTCTTTCCTTTGAGAGAGAGAGAGAGAGAGAGAGAAAAAGTGTATGTAAAAGCCTTTAAAATATTGTTTCAAATAAAGGCCAAGATTAAATACATAGAATTTCCTCCGTGTAAGCACTTCTCTACAGTGAACAAATAATGTAGCAACCAATCGTACTTACAATATATTACCTAACTATAATCAACAACAATCACATTCAATATATATACTAAAAGTAATACAGTTTAGAAATATTTTGATCCCTACTTCTCATGCGCTGACTTCTATGCCAGCAATTTCTTTTGCCTTTTTCCTTCCATTTTTTCCTTAACCAAATTTCAATCATCACTTTTTTACTCATTATTATAAACATATATAATAACATACATTTAATTGCATATACCTATATATTTTTTATATATTATAAATAAATAAATAAATAAATAAATAAATACATATAAATATATAAATAAATATAACATAATATAATAAAATCAAATAAATTATTTATTCAAAATAAAAAATTTTTTATATACACTTATACATAAACCTATATAAGAGGGCCTGCCCTCTTCCAAAAAACAGGGGCTCTTTTGATGGGGTCAACACAAGTGGCAGCCGGCACGGAGTGGTAGCTTCCATGCCTCCAAAAGAGCTAATTCTATTCAGCAAATATACCGTACATACTCTATAGAATCAAGGGTTTGCCAGAACCCTGGTAGCAGCCCTACCGAATCAACCATTCCTCTGCCTAGTGGAGTGGACCTTCCACTTTGCTTAGATCTTAAGGTCAGTGCAAAATATCAATATAAACGGTTCTAATTATTACTAAGTTCAGCAATTCTTTAAAAGTAGGGATGGAAGACAAGGTTATATTCTTGATAATTTTGGTATATCGGAGGGATCAACAAAATGTAAAGAAAATTGTAAATACTGTAATGTTATAGATAATAAGACATACATAAGGTCTTCAGTGACGGGACTTAAGATAACCACTTATGCTAATAAACATGCCAATTGTGAATCTAAAAACGTAATATATTGTCTTACTTGTGGAGAATGCAATAAGCAATATGTTGGAATAACAACTAGAAATTTCAAAAACAGAATAAATGAGCACCTCTACCATTCAAAAAAGAACGTCATAGATAATTATCTTTACAAACATTTCAGCGATTCATGTAAAAAAAGATTGATCAAATTCACCATCTTGGACAACTGTCAAGAAAATAATGATAAAAATATACTAACAGATAAAGAATTATTTTGGACAAAACTATTGATGACAGCCTACCCATTTGGATTCAATGATAATATCAAAGGGTATGGTAACATATCCAATATCAACAAACCCTTAGCTTACAAACCCAATCACCCATATTTCAATCTCAAAATACTAAAGAAAAGAATAAGGAGTACGCACAAAAAAAGAAATAAGAAAAATAGAGACACTAGTATAACAGAAATCAAAAACAAAATCAATAACGTAGAAAGTAGTATAGAATTGTATAGATATATTAGTGATATGAAAAAGTCGTTAATAAATAAAATAATTAAATTATGCTACAACACTAACTTTTTAACAGATATTGTCGAAGAGAACAGGCAGCTGCTGATTTCCATTTCATGTAAATTTCAATTTGGATCATGTAAAGAAACTAAACAATTTAACAAAGATTCGATTATTTTGAAAACCAATTACATACATGAGATTTTAGATAAAATCAATCTTAAAAGAATTATCAATTGTAAAGAAATAAAAAGAATATTGAGCAATAATACTAATATAAAAATAAAACCGTTCACTATTATATATAACTATTGCAAACCATTCTCTAAACTATTATTCAATTATAACAAAGTTCTCAGAGATCTAAACAAAGAAAAGTTGACTATGATAATTAATTCAGAATATATTTGCAGTAAACAAGAATACCATAGTTATGTTGACTCTTTTCACAAACACATAGTCACTGGAGATCTTACAATAGTCAAAAACCAAACACTCATTGATATACTTAAAAAAGGTACTAAATATAGACAACATGAAAATCTTAGCAAAAATGATTTTAATATCTGGATAGAACAGACAGTCACAAATTACGTACAAAAAATCAAAAATACGTATAAGATCAATACGCATTTAGTAACAAACTTGTATGAAACCTTGAAAAGAAAAATTCGTAAAGCTTTAAAACCTTATTTGCATTCTCTCTATGATCATAAGAATTCATTATTCAAAAAATTGATAGCTGAATTAAAAAATAACTTTATAATAAGTCCAATAGATAAAGCTAGTAATAACTATAGTTTTACTTGTAAAAAATATTACCTCCAAATTTTGATGAGGGAAATGGGAACGAATTTAGATAATCGCAACCTTGTAACATTTGGGAGCATACAACAAACATATAAAATTCTTACTGGAAAAACTCAGCAAGATATTATCGATAAACACTCACAGCTATGTAGGAGCTTCAACGTGAAACAATTAGACAAAGCTGCTTTACCAGTAATATATTGTATACCTAAACTTCATAAAAATCCTATCAAATTTAGATTTATAACTGGAGCTCATAGCAGTAGTATGAAGCCAATATCCATAGAACTTAGTAAAATTCTTGTATTTGTTAAACAACACTTTAGAAATTATGTTTATGCCATTAGGACTAGAAATAAAGGCCACATAGGGTATTGGTCAATTGATGATATAAATATTAGCCATACATTAAATCACTTGCAATTTAACAATATGAAACTTTACTCAGCTGATTTTAACGACATGTTCACTAATTTAAAACACAGACTTATCATTAATAACATCAGGGAAATATTTAAATTATGCTTCAAAAATTCTAACAAGAAATACATAGCTAGTAATGGTTATAATAAAATATTTTATAGCAATGACAGGAAGTATCATTGCTACAGATACTATGAAATTAATGACCTACTACATCTAGTTAACTCCTTGCTAGTCAACAGTTATTGCAGATTCTCAGATAACCTTTATGTCCAAACCAACGGTGTACCACAAGGTGGAAATGCCAGTCCTCTTCTAGCAGATTTGACACTCTCCTACTTCGAATATAAGTTCTCTAAAGATAATTTGATAGGTAGACATTTCTGTCCTTTTAGATATATGGATGATATACTTATCATACATAATATGCAACAGTCTGACATAAACAATATCTTGATCCAAGTCTATGAAAATTCTTTGAAATTTGAAACTACAAATCCAAACCAATTTAGTTGCTGTTATTTAGATTTAGAATTAAAAATACTAAATAACAGAATTTACACTAAGCTATATAATAAAACCGATAGCTTTCAGAATAGTGTAATTAGATTTCCACATATGACTTCTTGCATTTCTATTAATGTTAAAAAAGCTACCATATACACAGAAACACTCAGAATTGCTCGTACTTGCTCTTTGAAAGAAGACTTCATAAGTAGAATTCACAAACTTAAAAACCAACTTTTGGACTGCGGTTATGATGAAGGAACTATATTGAGTGCAGTGTTCAAATGCCTTCACAAAAACAAATTTATAGTGACTAAGTACTGCTGTAAAGGTACAGATGAAGAAATACTCAATGTAATCAGATCAATTTTCTAACATCAGTTTACATAGTCTCAAGAACAATTGTCACATACCAACAGTTACAGAATTGTCTTTTAAGGACAATGCAGATAACATGCTCTAGTTTGTTTCTGGTATGTGACATCCTCCACCGAGCGGGAACTTTCAAATTTGAAATACTATCTTAACAGGCTTACTGCATAGATACACGTTTTCTTGATTCTTGTGCTTTGCTTACAATATATACCAGCTCTTTATTATTTTTTCAAATTATAGGTTACTCTATGCCATCCAATGGATCTAGCAACTACATTATTATAATTTAGGTTAGTTTATCTTCCTTTATTTGTTTTTGTTTTTGTTTTTTTTTTATATATGATTTACGATCTTCCTTCACTACTGATGAGTTCCGGGAAGATCGTATGCTTACCTACTTTCCGTATAGTGACAGGAACGAAACGGAAATTAGGTAACTTTCTTTTCTTCTTTTATTTTATTATTATGCCTTCGTACCACCAAAAGTTTCGACCCTGGCAGGACTCGAACCTGCAATCTTCGGATCCGAAGTCCGACGCCTTATCCATTAGGCCACAAGGCCACATGAGAGTATTTTGCGAAGCAAAGCATGCGGAAGATTTCTTTGTGTATTGTTTTCGAGTTGCATAATTTTTCAGCATGTTAAGGAGCAAGTGAGCTCATTTGGAATCCGAAATTCAAAGTTAGATTCAGTTTGTGTGGCGCACTATAAATCACCAGAGTTTCTAAGGACGTGGGGGTATAGCTCAGTGGTAGAGCATTTGACTGCAGATCAAGAGGTCCCCGGTTCAAATCCGGGTGCCCCCTTTTCTTTTGCTGAATTTGTTTAGCACTCAAATATGGTACCCTATGAGTCGCCATAATTGCTAAACTTGTAAAGTAGTAAGTATGACATTCGGACTTATGCCTTCGTACCACCAAAAGTTTCGACCCTGGCAGGACTCGAACCTGCAATCTTCGGATCCGAAGTCCGACGCCTTATCCATTAGGCCACAAGGCCACATGAGAGTATTTTGGAAGCAAAGCATGCGGAAGATTTCTTTGTATATTGTTTTTTATTTATTTTTTTTATTTATTTGATGCACTCTAGGTGCGCCTAAACAAGGAATCGAGAGTGGAAAGCGAGAATATCACGACCAATCAAAAATTAGTAAAATCAAAATGAAAACAATCCTAACAGTGGTTAGTAAGAAAACACAAGCTCGACTTGCTAAAAAAAATCTCATATCTAGATATCTTCTTGTAGTTATTGTTCCGACATTCGCCAACACGGGCAATTGCAAGCCATTGAAGCGCTGATTATGATACCACATTTGCAGTTTAGAACCCAGGGAACACCAAATGTACACGTTAATCCGTAGACGCCCTCAGCAAAAGCATATAACGAAACCTAAAAATCCGGTATTTTCAAAATATTAAGAACATTTACTCTCTCTAATTTCTTTCGAAAAACCCGAGAATTCTCACTTTGCATCAAGTCTATTGAAAGAAGTGATATCCATCTAGCTGTACGGCAAATAAAAGAGTTGAAAGTTTTCAGAAATTTTCTATTACCAAGTTTGCGATAATAAAGGTAAAACCCACCTGTTCTCTGACTGCAAGGTTTGAAAAGCCAGTATTTGCTAGCTCTAAGTTTTGTTTCTAATCGCAAGATTCGAAAACAAAGCACTAGGTCGCTTACAATCCGTCTGTATTTCAAACTTTGAAGATTCAATCTTCTGAGACGATCATGGTACGACGGTAAAGATTGCGGATATCCTGAATCTGGAAAGCATCTGTAAAAAAGGATTCTAGTAAAAGTCTTTTGTATTTTCTCCTATTTTTCAATGCTTTTTTTTTTTGAGGAAAGGACTCCATACAGGAGATGCATATTCCAGATGAGGTAATACGCAGCTCTTGTACAGTTTCAAAAAAATTTCTGGATCTTTACTGTGTATGCTTCTAAAAATCGTAAAAAGGACAGAGTTTGACTTTTTCACTACTAACTCAAGATGAGAGGAAAAACTGAGTGAAGTGTCAATTAATACTCCAAGGTCTCTTACAACACAGGAACTCTCAAGAGCAACACCATCGCAGCTGTAGGTAGCACAAGGGGAATCACCGAGATGCATGACAGTAGTCTTGGAGGCATTGACAGGAATTTGCCAAAGTTTTGACCAAGCTACCATTTTCTGGACTGACAACGAGAGCGCTTCGAAGGCTTCTGTCTGTTGGTCTTCGGAGTAGCAAAAGTAGACCTTGATGTCATCAGCAAACATCTGAACTTTGATCTCGGGGTGTGTCTTCAACCATGTTGGTAGCTCGGCAACATACACCAAAAAAAGTAAGGGGGAGAGTATCCCACTCTGTGGTACTTCACTGCCACAATGGTATCGCTCAGAGTATTTATGACTCACTCGGACTGTCATTCCTCTATCTTTGAGATAGGATGAAAACCACTGAAGTAAAGAGCCCCTGATGCCATAGTTGTGAAGTTTGAAAAGAAGTTTCTGATGGTTAACTTTGTCAAAAACCTTCGAAAAATCAAAATATATAACATCGACCGATCTACCACTATTAAGCGCTGTAGACCAATCGAAAATCGAATCTGTGAGAAGGGTCGTTGTGGAACCACCAGGGATAAATCCATGCTGTTCGATGGAAATGACATGTTTCTCATCTAACCATTTATAGAGTTTGCTCCGAATTAGTTTTTCAAGAATTTTGCCAGAAGAAGGCATAATGCTTATAGGCCGAAAGTTTGATATGATGTTGACGTTTCCTATCTTGGGGACTGGAGTTACAAGGGCCTCTTTCCAGATTTTCGGCACTACCCCAGTGCGGAGAGAGACAGTATAAATGTACGAGAGAGGAAAACTAAGTGGTACAACACATTTTCTGTATACTATCTGTGGAATTCCATCAAAAGTAGCTGTAACCATCGATTTGAGTTTACTCAATATCTTGAAGACACTTTCAGCAGTGGTTTGTACATCATCACAAGATTCAGGGATATACATGATCTCTTGAGCACCTCCATCAAAAGCTTCGTCAACATCATGATCAAACACCTTTGAAAAGAAAAGCCCCAAAGCATGTGCCTTCTCCTGATCATCCTTGAAAGTATTACCCAGACCATCAAACAAAGTCGGTAATTTAATCCCGCCTTTGACCTTGGACTTGTAATAACGAAAAAATTCTTTGCTTCCCCTCCTGGCTAGCCGATGCTCGTAATTAGACAGATATCTTTTAAGATGATGATTTAAGTCGAGACAGACTTTTCTGTAGCGAGGATCCGTTTGTGGATTTGGGCAAGCGAAAAAAAAGTCTTGTTTTTTGGTTGATCAAATTGCAGATGTGGGCAGGATATCCAGAAGGTGGTTTTCTTTTGGATAACGGTACATATTGCGCAAAAATTTTATATAGAATTTCGAGTTGCATAATTTTTCAGCATGTTAAGGAGCAAGTGAGCTCATTTGGAATCCGAAATTCAAAGCTAGATTCAGTTTGTGTGGCGCACTATAAATCACCAGAGTTTCTAAGGACGTGGGGTATAGCTCAGTGGTAGAGCATTTGACTGCAGATCAAGAGGTCCCCGGTTCAAATCCGGGTGCCCCCTTCTCTTTTGCTGAATGCGTTTAGCACTCAAATATGGTACCCTATGAGTCGCCATAATTGCTAAACTTGTAAAGTAGTAAGTATGACATTCGGACTTATGCCTTCGTACCACCAAAAGTTTCGACCCTGGCAGGACTCGAACCTGCAATCTTCGGATCCGAAGTCCGACGCCTTATCCATTAGGTCATAAGGCCACATGATAGTATTTTGCGAAGCAAAGCATGCGGAAGATTTCTTTGTGTATTGTTTTCGAGTTGCATAATTTTTCAGCATGTTAAGGAGCAAGTGCGCTCATTTGGAATCCGAAATTCAAAGCTAGATTCAGTTTGTGTGGCGCACTATAAATCACCAGAGTTGGTAAGGATGTTGGAGTATAGCTCAGTGGTAGAGCATTTGACTGCAGATCAAGAGGTCCCCGGTTCAAATCCGGGTGCCCCCTTCTCTTTTGCTGAATTTGTTTAGCACTCAAATATGGTACCCTATGAGTCGCCATAATTGCTAAACTTGTAAAGTAGTAAGTATGACATTCGGACTTATGCCTTCGTACCACCAAAAGTTTCGACCCTGGCAGGACTCGAACCTGCAATCTTCGGATCCGAAGTCCGACGCCTTATCCATTAGGTCATAAGGCCACATGATAGTATTTTGCGAAGCAAAGCATGCGGAAGATTTCTTTGTGTATTGTTTTCGAGTTGCATAATTTTTCAGCATGTTAAGGAGCAAGTGCGCTCATTTGGAATCCGAAATTCAAAGCTAGATTCAGTTTGTGTGGCGCACTATAAATCACCAGAGTTGGTAAGGATGTTGGAGTATAGCTCAGTGGTAGAGCATTTGACTGCAGATCAAGAGGTCCCCGGTTCAAATCCGGGTGCCCCCTTCTCTTTTGCTGAATTTGTTTAGCACTCAAATATGGTACCCTATGAGTCGCCATAATTGCTAAACTTGTAAAGTAGTAAGTATGACATTCGGACTTATGCCTTCGTACCACCAAAAGTTTCGACCCTGGCAGGACTCGAACCTGCAATCTTCGGATCCGAAGTCCGACGCCTTATCCATTAGGTCACAAGGCCACATGATAGTATTTTGCAAAGCAAAGCATGCGGAAGATTTCTTTGTGTATTGTTTTCGAGTTGCATAATTTTTCAGCATGTTAAGGAGCAAGTGCGCTCATTTGGAATCCGAAATTCAAAGCTAGATTCAGTTTGTGTGGCGCACTATAAATCACCAGAGTTGGTAAGGATGTTGGAGTATAGCTCAGTGGTAGAGCATTTGACTGCAGATCAAGAGGTCCCCGGTTCAAATCCGGGTGCCCCCTTCTCTTTTGCTGAATTTGTTTAGCACTCAAATATGGTACCCTATGAGTCGCCATAATTGCTAAACTTGTAAAGTAGTAAGTATGACATTCGGACTTATGCCTTCGTACCACCAAAAGTTTCGACCCTGGCAGGACTCGAACCTGCAATCTTCGGATCCGAAGTCCGACGCCTTTTCCATTAGG
>CATQJL010000223.1:26044361-26314263 GCA_958299035.1 Cylicocyclus nassatus
TCGCTTGGAAAGTGACCATTGAGATAAGAGAAAAGGAAGAAATAGCACACTACAAATAAATTCATTGTGTTAACAGTCTGCTACCCTGCAAAGTAAAGCAGAATTGTAAAGTCTCCAGAAAGCAGGAATGGGTAGGAGAAAAGTAACAGTCTGCATATATCAAGGTTTCTACTTCCTCACCATGGGATAGATTGGACGCAACTGTCAATATTGCACTACGTCAACTTCACCGCCAGCTCTTTACGAATGCTTCTTCAGTTTTTCCGACTGTTCTTATCGGTGTGCATGGGTGATAAATGGAAGTAACAAACAAGCTCGGATCTAGTTATAAAGCTACACAAGCAGCTTTGAGGAATTGTTGCCAGCTAAATACAATATGACGGTCTTAAAATTTTTTTCAGAAAAGGGAGGGAGGAGGCGGAAGGTTGGAGGAGGGGAAGGGGGAGGGGAGGCGAAATAGATTTTTGGGATGTTTCTCAAAATTTCCTTGAACCCATGATCCCGAAATTTTGAGAAAAATTTTGAGAAATTTTGACGGAGAAAGGGCGACCAAAACGGTAACGCGTAGACTCCTGGCGCCCAAAATAACGTAATAAAAACTTAAATCTCAATAATGTGATCAGTTTGCAATTCAGGACAAATCAGAAATGGAACAATTCCAGGCAGCGAAAGAACAATGAATGAGAACGAGCAATGGACGATGAGTAAAAGAACGGAGTGCGCCTCCAAACGGGAAAAATTAGCGGGTTGGAGTCTACTTAGTTTCACCAGCTACAAGAATGAAAACGCAAGCTAAGCGATCCGCCTAAGTTGAGTACAGGAAAAAAACAGAGCTCAACAGCGTATATTTGCTCAATGTAGCAAATACTCAAGAGCCAGGCTGAGTATCAGATTCTGCAGAAAAAGAAGATTTTTGAAGCTTTTTTGTGAAGCAGTGCACTCCACACTCCCTGTAATTTCTTGGAGGTCCTCCTAGACATAAGAAAAGCATATGATACGAGTTTCAGGATTCTCTTCCGTCATCACATTATTGCCTCAGAATTTATCTTGTGAAACGTACAAGATAAATTTAGATGCAATAAATTTAGATAATTTAGATGCAGTACTTGCTGGGGGGATAAGTAGAGGTGCAGCAGTAGACATAAAAAAAGATGACCTACTACAGTTCGATTACAGTTTTCGGTACACAAATATTCATTGGATGTTCACTTGAGACACTTATCGGTAGCGAGAATAATACAAGCTGTGCAGTATAGAGAAAAAGCTAGACACATCATTTAACTACCAGATGCCGGCCGGCTTATTTTTACACCCAACATAATTTTCATACTCGTTATCCGGATCCGCCTACAAAGTCATTCATCAACGAACTCTTTAAACTTCGCCATCCATCAGAGTGCCATAAAGGGAAGATTGTCTTTTTCCAGCTAACGAAGGCGGCAATTAGTGAAAAGACGAGCAGGTTGTTGAACGTACTCAAGATAGAAGTTGTTTTTTGCAGTCGTTTTTTTTGTGCACACAAAAAAGAATAATGACAAGACTTCTTGTAACAGATCATCCCAAACTTCTCAACTACAATTTGAGAGTCTTGAGTCTCATTTTGAAAGTGAAGTGGTACCAAAAAAAGCGGAGTAAGCGCGGACCAGCCCGTAAGTCTCCAAATTCAAACAAAAAAGTAGATCAATCAAAAACAGCTGGTGGTTTATACTAGCTAAATTTCGTGCAGTTACAGTGAATAAAAAAATTGCATAAAGAGTTGCACTTATATACCTTGAGGGTGTGCCCCCACGTCTGATTTTACACAAATTTCTTTAGCGTTGCAAGTGTACTGTATCGCTGGTCAAATTTCCGAACTAGACAATTATTATATGGACCAAGCGCAGAATCTACCGTTTCGGTGCGCAAAATGAATGATAATTGCAATGATACTGAAAACAACAATAGCTCAATATAGGCAAAAATCGCTTCCGGGCCAGATACGATTGCGATTGCGATTGCGCAGACGTAGGCAACTCTGTGAGTGCCGCTAACGGAATTACTCAAATCGATTGTAACCC
Organism: Cylicocyclus nassatus; assembly: GCA_958299035.1. Classification (NCBI taxonomy): domain Eukaryota; kingdom Metazoa; phylum Nematoda; class Chromadorea; order Rhabditida; family Strongylidae; genus Cylicocyclus; species Cylicocyclus nassatus. The sequence continues at coordinate 26,046,419 of CATQJL010000223.1, forward strand.
TCGAAATCTGACACGAACCCGTTCATTAGTAAAATTACGCTGAAGAGCGAACGCTTAGAGTCACGCGAGAAATGACTGAGTGACACATTCGTGTTAGTTTGGATCGCTGTGTACCAACAACGTATTAGCATGTCGTAATGATTTTTGAAGTTCAAGTCGAATATAACGGTGCTTAGGATATATCCTAATTCGCAAACATGGCTGGATGAATTTTGCAAATTCATTAACAGAAAATAGGGTCAGAAAACGTGTTAAGCGATGAAATTCGTTCGTCAAAAATACAAATCTTGAGGTCTACGCTTTCTGCCTAGATAGAAACTCGTGCTGAGGAAATGTCTTTTCAAAATTATGGTTTTTTGAAACATGAATAAAAGCCTCATTTCTACTCTACGCATTGCCTTTTGATATACATATTTGTTGAGTATGCCAATTATTTTATCTAACATCAATATTGTAACAGCAGGGAATTACAAACAGTGAAAGGAGCTTTGCAAGAACTAAGAATAGTGTTCATAATAATGTTCTTATGCAAAACGTTAGGCTATTCAGCAATTACAAGTACCCAGAAACAGATGTGACCAATATGACTTTCGCACAGCTGGTTGTAATAAGTGATCATTGCAGCGAGACTCACAAAAATTTCAAATCTGAGGGCCTCCGCTTCGTACTTTATATACTTTGTAACATCACGTCGATCGAGTGGATCTAGAAAGACAGACAAATGTGATAAACTCTTGTACGAAAGTGTAGTATTTGAACAAATAACGTTAGAGAGCGTTAGGCTTGACTACTAAAGTAATGGGAACGCTCAGGAAAAGCTTGTATTACACAACTATAGGGTAACTGAGAAAACTTGCACTTGGCGAACGTAGGCTGAACCTAGTTTTCAGCCACGAAAGTAAGAAAACTGAATAAGACATTTTCACTTGCTTACGTATTTGACCGCATAATCAAAGTAACCCAAGCTTTGATTAAAAAGTCCTTGCGTCCTTTACGAAAGTTTGAAGATATCAAAATCTTGGTAGCTTGTAGACTAGATAACAGTAAACTACTTTTTCCAATTGGAAGCCTCTGTGAAAAGATTTGGTGTTTTTATATCCATTATGGTACAAGATACTCTTTGTTTACACTTGGCGAGTGCCTTGAGGTAACGCACGATGCAAAGCTCAAAGAAAATTTGAGGTTCTTCGTAGAAATCTCCTGTCTTACAGAAAACTTCCCCCGTTTTTTCCGAGAGTTACAGGCTTCAAAATATTTTAACTTACCAAATGTTTTATAAAAGGGACGTCTGCTCAGTAGTCACTAAAGAAGTTATTGAAATGGGGTTAGCAATTCTGGTCCCAAATACCCTAGGAACAATCACAATAAAGCCATAGATTAATGCTACTTGTATGGGCGCAATTTCCTAAAAATTCAAATTCAGCATGGAAAAAGACAAAACGTTATTAGCCTCCCTTTGGCTAGACAAAAATGGAATATAGAATAAAGAAAACCGGAGGGGGAGGGAAAATTGCTGTGATTGAGGGTTGAGGAAACTTATTATGGTAGCAATGAGTCAACACCCAAATTTGTGTGGAACAGGCCAGCTACATTCTCAGAAGCTTGTCGTACACATTTCCATCAACTCAAAAATTCAAATAGCTCTTTTTAATGGCTAGCCTAATTCATCGCTTTAAGGCGCTCGGATCTGCACTGCGCGAACGAATAATCGCCTAACGCTTGTTCAAATCAGGGAAAGAATATGGTAGATGTTCGTGATATTCATGTGTCCGAGTCTTACAAGAAAAGATTTTGAAGGAGCATAGGGGCCTTCTAAAAACAGTGACATGCTATGATGCCCAAGATTTCTGCAAGTCCGACTTTCGCAACATGTGGCCTCTGAAGTTGGAAAATGTGTCAGAGACTTTCATCACATCAGTTAGGATGGTGACTGACTTATCCTTGTGTGTATCTCGTTTGAGTGACAAAAATGCACTTGCTACACTGAAAGGTGTCAATCAAGTAGAATTTCAACGCCCTTCCTTTGAAAAGTAACAACAGGGGTGCTGAACTGCAAGAATATAGCTTTGTTGCAAAGTGACAGCTGTTCATTGAAAATCACGAATGTTATAGGTTTGTATGTAGCAGAGTTCAGCATTGAAAATTATTGCTAACTGATTATAACTATGAAGAAGCATTAAAATCATGCTTTTGAATGGTTGAAGAAAGGAAAATTGAATGATCGTCACAAAGATAAACAACTTAGACAAATCACCGGAACTTCCGCAGGACAAGCCAAATTTGCAGAAATTCCGCAGGATTTCGTTCACTATTGCGGAAATGAAAGTGTTAATAATCGGAACTTTCGCGGGATTTTCATGCCAAACTAGTTGCGGAAACTCCGAAAATGCCAGAGGTTCCGCAGCACTTTGTCATGTCAGAACTTTCGCAGGACTTTGAATGTGTTGTCTCGTGATGTTGCCTCGCCAATGACTAAAGCGCATTTTCGAACATGTCAGCCATAGCGTAGAGAATAGTAGGTGGGTCTCACAGTCAGCAGAGTGAAGTTTGAATCTCGCTTCGGTGTTCTCTTTTGTTGTTGTGGTTGGCATTCTTCGAAACTTCTGCAGGATCTTATTTCGCAACTTCCGCAGCACGTTTACGGAACTTCCGCAAGCGCTCTGCGGAAGTTCCGGTCATTTGCCTGAGAATGTGAGAGGAGGAGATGACTATTAGCGAGCACGCCCGTGTTCCTGATGAAATATCCTCTCGGTCTACGACAACTTGGGCAGATAGGTTTATCTATCATTTTTGAGTGTACAGCAGCATCCGAGGTTATTACAAATATGCAGATTTTCAGCGGATATGCAAGGAACGCGAAGCACCAGAAAAAAATGAGTATTTTCTAAAAAAGGAAAAAGCAAGTATACATTTTATAGTGGATACTTATAAATGTTACGCTTTTCTCTATAATACAGTTTAGCATATTTTTTGCCTGTGCAAAGCGAGCACAATCTTATATATAAAGCTGAATGTCTGTTTGTCTGTATGTATGTATGTCTGTATGTCTGTCTGTGTGTACGTATGTTCCGAATAGAAAATTCCATTTCTGAACCGATCGGGACCAAACTTAGCACACATACACTTCGGGCCCCGGCGGGTGTCATAGGCTACTTTTCGTCATCGATCGATATCGATTTTATCGATTTTTTGCAAAATTTGAGCTACGGGGCTGGGAGTTGGCAGGGGGTAATCGAGCATGCTGATCAGCCCCGTGGGGGTGATCAGCATGCTCGATTACACCCTTCTGCCAAATGCCAGCCCCCTAGCTCAAATATTGCAAAAATCGATAAAATCGACATCGATCGATAACGAAAAGTGGACTGTGACACCCGCCGGGGCCCGGTGTATGTGTGCCAAGTTTGGTCCGGATCGGTTAAGAAATGAAATTTTCTATTCGGAACATACGGCGGAGCCGGGTAAGCCAGCTAGTATGTACTATAGTAAGATAGAAAACACGGGTTTCGCAGCATTTTTTCCTCAAAGGAGAAGATTTTTTCTCCTCGATGGTTTAAGTGGTGTGAGAAAATTGCATTCCACTGCATATCCTGTTTCTAGTGCAATGCAGCAGAGACAAAAAAAAGAGGACCATATAAGTACGAGTAATCTGCAACGTTTAATACTAGTATTCTCGATTCTTAACCAAGATTAGTGCATGTGAAAGGAGAGGTTCAACGAATAAAGGATAAAATCGCAAATTGATATTGAGAATTTCAAATTTGTTTTTCCAAGTTAAACTAGGAGATAAGACTCATCGGAAGTTGGGTAATTATAGATAGTTTGAGACAGAATACAGTCTTATTTCCCAATTATTATATAGATAACTATAAATGAAAATGCTATGGTAAGGAGCAATAAAAGAGAGTTAAAATGTGATGCCCTCAGGTAGGCTCCTCATCAGTCAACTCGCTCGTGAACCAAGTGAAATCCATCACGCTATCATCTCTCAGCTTCTCTGGATCGAATGTATCATCAGATCGTTATCTTCCACGATTCAAATCCATTTTTGTCTGCCGTAATGCATCCCGCGAGAGATGTCAGATTGAGCACAGATTATTGCACGAAGTTGATGAATGGCTATCCGTTGGCAGAAAGCTTGGGTGTTCAAAGGAAAATACTATCATATCTATTCTACTTGGAGTTTGTAAAGAGCTAATCACAATCTAGAGCGAAGATCTAAAAAATCACTCCTGGAAAAATCTCTGTTGAATATTCCTTTGCGAAGAATAACAGCCTTTGAGAGATGATTGCAAAAGTGCAAGGAGAAAAAACAAACAGCAATTTGTAGATATGAAATTCTCTATCTCCTCTCAAATGTGTTGCATTTGCGAATGTGTTCGCAAATATTGCAATATGCAAATTTTCACCACATACTTTTGCAATTTGCGGGTTCCTATTACTACTACACACAGGACACTTCCTCCTCGCTGTGCATAGAACATTGCAAACTTGGTGGAATGTACTTAAGAATGTAAAGAAAACTCTGTAGAAATTCTTTTTCGCAACTCAAACTATGTATGTTGTGAGAGCAAGAACGAAAAAACATGGACTGATCGTTTTCAAGCAACTATGTACTTTGAAGCCAAAATCGTTTTGCTCAAAAAGTCAAAGGCTACACAAACTTTTTGATTTGAAAATTTCGGTATACCTTGACTTGAATACGTACGTTGCCCAAATACTGGACTTTTTAGAGCCTCCCTGAGTGGTTACACCGACTCAGCATGCTTTCAATCATTGCGAATGGTTTACTCGCAAAAAATATCAAAAAATGTAGAAATTGTGTTCTTCTCACTGGAATTAGCCATTGTTGTCGCTCAGTAGGGTGCAGGATGATTGGAAGGGCTGAGATTTAGAAAAAAGATGCTGTTCTGAATACAAGTTACCATTCCTAGGTTATAAAACCCGTTGCACTAAATTTGTTCAATTTTCCTTCATTCTGTAAATGTGCAATATGATTTAGCTCTACCTTGAAATTACCTTACTTAACTGTAGTTAAAAACTTTCAATTATCGTGTTGACACTAAAGGCTATGAGGGACTAGTCAAAAATGGAAGACATATAGAAGGCGAACAGATAACCAAAAAGCACGAAAGATGAAGGCTGTTGTTTATTTGAACCGATTCTATTCCGTTAAATTCTCCTTTATATAGCTTTTGGGTTCTGTGTGCAGGCTTTTTGAGGGACGATGCCAAATGAAAAAGCTTTTAGAGTATTGAAGGTTTGCTACTGTGGCTAAACTGCTTTTGCTAATAAAAACTAAATGGGCACTCTTTCGGGTTTCATTAACTTCTGTAATGGTGATGATTGTAATATTTTACGTTAAAAGGTCTATAAATGAGAGGTAAGAGATAAATGAGGTACTAAAGAGGATTCGGGGTGTTTGCGGATGATTTGCGGAGGTCGCTACAAAAATAACACGAAAAGAACAAGGGAAGGAATCCACTTCTAGGCGTACAACATGATATCAGCTGAATATACATCGTATGTATGTTTTTTTAGCATTTCCATTTACTATAATGTTTTGCGCTGTCAGCAATCCCTTGTGAAAATGATAGAAAGGGCAAGATTCGGAAGCTTGCATTTAGTGGCCATCTTTACGTGCGCCTGAGCAGCAGTACACGGCACAGTGTACAAGACCTTACATCCTTTACAATTCCAAACCAGGTATAATCCATTATGTACGCAAAAAAACACCTGTGCTATTATAATTCGCCAAGGTGTACTTTTCGCAAGGAATTTCAGCGTGACTTCTCAAACTCAAGAAAGGGTACAGAAACAAAGGAAGGGAAAAGTCTCGATTGATTTCATACATCACTGACGTTATTCACGACTGAGTCCTTGAAGCGAAAAGAAGACATGAGAAATCACATCCATCTTAATTTTTCATTTCATCAAAAACAACTGCTAGTACGAGTATGTAGCTTCTGGTAGAAGTCGTTGTCACGTGCTGCAAAGTGCTCATTTAAGCTTTCACTTCCACTACAGGATGGTCTGGAGCGCTTGACGCTCAACTATCGCATAAAACCATGCTTGGGTGCGCAAAGTGTTGGTGCAGTGAGGGTAAATTAAGGTTGGCTGAAGCAGGTTTAGGGCAGAGTATACTCATTAGCCACATCCCCGAGCACACATGTGACCGATTTCGAGTGATTCGAATAGTGATGAGTATTTCTAGCTCTGCAAAACCTTGATTTACTCGCTTAAATAAAATCTCAACCATTACCGCAGAAACCGGACTTGCATATTAGTCAGTCTTTTTATTACTTGAAAAAAAACGCAAGATTATTTGTTGACCAGCTTGGTTTTAGTTGACAAAACTATATTGAGATTCTTAGAAAGGAGCAATTTTTCAGAATTTTTTATTCTCATAAGGAAAATTCTTACGCATTCGGAGAAATTGGCTACAGCTCAATCAACTGTCCAGGAAAATCATAACTCAACCCGAACAGATCACTCGTACGGTCTTAGAGGTCAAGCCGCGTGCTAGGCCCTGCCATTAGGGGTAGACGAATGGTACACCTTAGTCACCTTACAACAGCACCGACTGGATATAAAGACAGGAAAAAGAGCGAGATGGCAAAGCGCAAACGACGGATAGGGGTTGAAGCCAGGTTATTGCAGGAAAATCAAGTCAGAATTGCTTTTTGAATACGTTTTACAACAAGAGCTAATCTACTGATACACTTCTACACTTCTGACTCTTGGGAAAAAACGGATCGCGATGAACTTTTCCATCGCAGCGTGTTCATCGTGAGAAAACCATTGGAATGCTAGAAAGTTTTCAAACAGTTTCCAAAAACAAAATGAGAGCATCAGCAACAGTTTAACAATTTAGCGATTTAGAAAACTTGTTAGAATTTCAAGATTGCTTAAATTTGAGCTGTTTTTGTATTTGTCACAACCAAGCCGTCGTACTAAGTTGAGTTGCTTGAACATAAGTTTCGTGGACTCGCGAGTACATTTTTGGAATCCTTCCAAGTTTTTGACTGTGTAATTGTATATAGTGGTGTCTGGAGAGTGGATGAATGACTGCACAAATAGATGACTGCCATCTACCATGACACAAGATGAAGTGAGAGAGCATCCCATGGCTAATAAGACAAATGTGACAGTCAGTCATGCAATTAGGATTAGCTACAAAGGCCAAACACGACTGCGCAACAAAAGCTGCGCATGCTTTGAACCATGTAGCGGCGATTTTCTTATTAAGTAGTGATATACCCAGAGCTGAGATGTGGTGATGAGGCAAGTTAGGGTCAAGATAGTAGATATTATTCGCTGAGCTCTGTGCCATAATCTTCCTCGGAAAAGAATTTCGATTCTGCACTCAACCTGTCCACCAAAGGATAAGTTTTTCAGAACTTTCGTTTACCTTTGCTTTCTCAGATTCTAGAATATTATTTGTTCGCTGGAAATGGTCTGTAACGCAAATAATACCAACACGTTGTCATTATGAGATCAAACAAAACCCTCGTCTTTCCAAAATAATCGTATTTTCCTGCTTCGATCAGGATACAAACAAATACAGCTGCAGACAATAGCAAAGTGATTCATTTAAGCTACTACTTTTGTTAATAACAACCGTGAAGCCATTTATTTGGAAAAACATGCATGTTTTTACTATAAATTAATTGTTCAATAAACATGCAAAACTTTAAAGAATACTGTGGAATTAGTGGATACATGCAAAGAAGGACCTCAATGCCCATAAAAATAACTCATTGTTTCCATCGGTATCGAAGTCGTAATCATTGATCTGTGAATAACAGAACCGAAATGCTGGCGCATTCCGCCGTTTCGCAAAATAATTTGGGAACAATTCAGGAGGAGAAATTTGGGCTCATCATCAAATGCCAGATGTTTACTGCACACTGGCAAATGCCGCATCATTTACAGTATTTTTGCACAAGGGGTGGTGAAAATTCCAAATCATCATTTCCCATAAATTTACAGGCAGACCAGCAAAATCTTTCTTTTCTCAAGCGTGCGGCGATTTGGCGCCACCGATTGTTTACTAATAGCAAAGTTATTTTTTTCAGCAGACTATTTTCTGCAATGTCGCCATAAATGCTTGCTTCACAGGATAAGCAAGAAAATCAGCAGTTTTATGGATAATCTCACAAAAAAGCCCTTTACTTGTGAGACCTTTGACGCCGTTTCATTAAAGGGGTGTATAACGTCACTTTCTTGTGAACACCCTAGTCATTCTTCTCGCTAATAAACCAGATATGATGTTGTTACAATAGCACCAGATAAGGGGTTTATACAATCGAAAACGAACTGATAATTGCTCAATAAAAATTTCAGGTGAAGTCAGTCGACTTGAAGAAAAGGAGACTCTTCCAAGCTGAAAAAAGCCTAAAAGCTAGTGAATACTGTCCCACTTCATGGATGAACAATTGCACGTTTTGATTAAAATTTAAGATTATTACAGATTGAGCCGACCAAATTACCTTAGCGGTTACTTATTCATCCTATATAATTCATCCGGATAAGAAAGAGGGGAAGGGGGGCGTCAATCGTAATTTTGCCACTAGACAAGGACAGTAATCGCCGCACATTAGTGCACATTACCACCTGCATATCTAAGGGGGGGGGGGGGAGGGGGCATAAAAGGAGGAAATAAAACCAATGTGTAAGAAGTTATTACCATCTACAAACACTGAGAAAAAGACAAATAATTGACTAAAATATGTCGAAGGGAGAATACCGGACTATCCCAGTGAAACTGCGAAAATATTGCTATTCGTTTATAATATGGGAAAAGAAGAATGAACCTCAAAAATCAAATCATTTAGAATGATTCATCTTCTTTTTGAAATCGTCCGTCCGTATGCGACAAAACTGAGCTTTGTTATGTCTTCAGCCACGCGAAGAACTAGGAATAATTTATAAGCAAAAAGCTAGTTAGAAGAATCGTCAAAGGTCATCTCAGTTAACACAAAATCTTCCTAACAATGGCGATTGGGCGCCATGCACAGTGTGATAATTACGATATTAGACTTTCCTAGCCGACCATCCTATTAATGTCATAGATTGTTGAGAGCACAGGGCTGACAATCAATTTATAAAATTTGCACATGTCAGCAATCAATTTGCGAGACCTTTGGCGACTTGCTATATGGTCAGTACAGATACTAAGCGGCAAAAAGAGTAGTGTTTAGAGACAAGTTTGATTGCAATCGTCTTGAATTCCGCACAGTTGTGCTGATAGAGCGGTGTTGTCAAAGAGTGTGCTTCTTACTGCTAAATCATTAGAAAACCCTTTGATAGAAAAAACATCCCCGCTTCTTACGAGGGAACGATCCCAACTTAAGGTGGCGAATTGTTATGAACCGCATACCATTAGATGCGTCTTGATGAGCTGATTTCAAATCTACCTTCCATATCTGCGACAACGTTATTTGCAAAAAGTTATGAGCGGTTGAAAATGTGAAGTTATTGGGGTTTCAATGTATAATGTGCTTCAAAATCCAACTTGAAAGTGCACGACTAGCATGATTTTGAGTGTACTGATTTCAGGGAATGCTCGCATTCTAAAGAAACACGAATAAGTGTTTTTGAACAACTAATTTTCGAGAAATGGCGCTGTATATTTGCCAAATTTGGATTTTTCATTGCTCATAGCTTTTACCAGAGAGCTTTAGTTGCTTTTTAACTGTTCAAAAACACTTATTTGTGTTTCTTTCGAATGTGAGCATTCCGTGAAATCATACACTCAATATCATGCTAGTCATGCACTTTCAAGTTGGATTTTGAAGCACATTATGCATAAAAACCCCAATAACTTCACATTTTCAACCGCTCATAACTTTTTGCAAATAGCGTTGTCGCAGATATGAAAGGTAGATTTGGAATCAGCTCATCAAGTCGCATCTAATGGTATGCGGTTCATTCCAATTCGCCACCTTAAGTTGGGATCGTTCCCTTGTTAGAGATTGTGCTGTACAATGAGTCCACGGGTTGCGGGGATTAGTCGTGACGAAACCGTCGGGACTCTTAAAAGTTCACGAAATTAAATGGTGTTTTTGGAGAACGAGATACAAGTATCTGAAAAACCACCAATTGTTCTACATTTATTCTCGTTCAAAGTGTCATAGATTCGCCGCGGCAAAAAAAACGCGATGAAACAGTCGCATGCTCAGAATTCAATACAAATTAAATTTTTGGCATTCTCAGTTGGATTTTTAGGAAGGCAATGGACCGATTGTTGAAGCATCGATAAAAATGGGGAAATTCCACTTGTGCAGAGATTATGTGGTTCGACGGTTTTGCTGCGATTTTTCCTTCGCGGCGATTCGTAAAAGTCCTTTCCATGGAAATAATCTTAGAATTATAATGATGGTTTTTCGAACCTCGTATTGGCCAACCTCGATTATCCCCCCCCCCGTGCCAAATCCCCGCCCCGTAGCTCAAACTTTGCAAAAAATCGATAAAATCGATATCGATCGATGACGAAAAGTAGCCTATGACACCCGCCGGGGCCCGTAGTGTATGTGTGCCAAGTTTGGTCCGGATCCGTTCAGAAATGGAATTTTCTATTCGGAACATACGTACAGACAGACATACAGACAGACAGACATACAGACAGACAGACAAACAGACATTCAGCTTTATATATATTGATAAATTGCTGGCGCTCCTATGCATTCAGCTAAGAATATTAGACGAATCATGTTACTACATCACACTATTCAATGTGATTTCTTTTGCCTTGGCCTTTCTTATATTCTTAATACCTGTAGAGGTCTAGCCGGCTGGTGTTCTACTACAGTGTACTGTGTGACTGGTTAGACTTGTGTTTGAATCTGTGTTCTTTTTAATGGCGCACCTTGAGTGCATATAAATAAATAAATAAATAAATAAATATATAAGAAGAGTATTCGATGTTGAAGTCAATAAGTACGATAAGCAAAAGCAACTACTTTGGATTCCTCAGGGAGCGGCTTCCATCAAACAATAGTGTTACCAGAAGTTTGCATTTTCAAATAGGCTCTCTCTACAGATCTGGAGATGCAAGGGAATTGATTGCATAAGAAGACTTCAGATCGAGTCAGCACTATTTTAAGGGGTAAGCATTTATCCAAAAGAAGAAAAGCTGCAGCTAAGCTGTTGATTAAAACCATACAGGAATTAGTACACAGCTTGGTCTACCGCCACTTATCGAAAGAGGGGGCGGGGGAGAGACAAGGCCCGTATAAAGCTGCCTCAGTCGATCTCAACTGAATAAAATTTCAGTTAAGGCTTCGACGAGTCAGCTTGCCTTCAGTCGAGCCATTGATCCATATCTTTCAGACGTAATCATTCTCGAGAAGACCACGTATTGCCAACAAGCAGTTTACCCCATTCAATCGCCCTACTACTAGAAGTGAAAAGAGTGGTCTGAACTTGTTAATGCATAGTGTAACTTTCTCTAGCCTGATTCTAATAATGTACAACTCTAAGGGGAACGGATCTTACCTACGCGAACGACTTGCCGCCATCATAGGGGCCATGAGGTGTCGTTATTAGCGCCTTATGCAGAACTGATCTCTACACACAGTAAGCCCCATGCTCATCCAACATCTCAAGAACCCCTAATTTTGCTGTAATTTCTAAGTGAAAGATATATGCCCGGTTAAGGTGAAAAGTTGTAACTAAGGGTTCTCTAAAATGCTATTCCCAAATATCAGCATCTCTGTTCAATTCACCAAATCTGCAAACTTTTTTTTTATGTAACTCTTACAATAAATTTCATTGTGAATTTGGAAGAACTGGAAAAGAAGCGAAAAATGCTTTGATTAGGGAAATTGGCTGAATCCAAAATTCGTCAAATTGGTATATTCCAACATGTTCGATCCAAAAAAAACACCAATGTCTAAAACTGAAAATGACTCGGGACTGATCAGCTCTGCATACAGTGCTAGTTAGTTTTGCTGACAACCCATGATACCGAAGGTACAATGCGGCAAGTCTTTTGGGTAGGTAATTTCCCTCACCCCAGCTCCAAACTCGCACGGGGAAAAATCCTTTCAGAAAAGCGAGTTCAAGTTGCAGTGCTAGAAGATCAATACTTTACATCACCTGATTATTTCTTGCAATTTTGTGAGCGCAGAATTTCTTAACAAGTCGTTACTAACTTCTTTTGGTGATTGTTGATCTCAAATTCAAACTCCATTTTTGGTACTTGTCGTATATGATTGCCTTCGAACGCGCGCATTGCTTGCATCCTCTGTCGTACCAGGCAAGCAAATTCCCACTTCTCGTTAGGGTAGTCATACCACGAGCAATCAAACGACGCATCTCCACGCGATTTCGCTAGGTGATAGGGAAACGTTCGAAAGGCTCACAAAGAATAACTAAAAAAACATTTTGTTTTCAATTCATAATCCATGTGATCTCCAGCTAAACTGCCTTCCAATTGAGAAAATCTGCAGAGCCTGAGAACTTTACTTCTTTGGAGTATGAATCTAGTCTCTCAACATCGATTGTCGAAATGCGCGCCTTTCGACATACACGAAATTATAAATGATAACAAATGCATTTCGTGATTACCTGATCACGTTATCTTTTTCGTTTCTCCCACTCTTGAGTAACGAATCAGCATTTTGGAAGAAATGTTATTATCAACAGTCCATCGCTGAGCTCCTACATTTCATTGAATTTCTGTGAAAGTTCTGCATAGAAACCATCAACAACCTTTTAACTGAGCAAATTCGCATAAATCGCATAGTTGTTAACAAAAGCACAAGAATGTGGACGAATTCTCAATACCCTGCAGAAGCTGACATAGTCTTTAAAACAATTTCTTCCTACAAAAATAAACATTCCTACAAAAATAAAAACACTGCTGGCCCCGCATTCGGACTTGTCCCGATTTTCTCATGATAACGTCTGTAGTGCTAGGAGCAGAATTACCTTCGAAACAGTGGAACAAATAACGGTTCCTTGATAGGCACCAGTTGGCTAAACAGTAAAAATCTCAATCGATTTTTGAGATGCATATGATTAGATCCGAGACACCTAAAAAGCAGTGGTTAGACTGAGTTGACGATAAACGGCGCCAACAACAATGGGTGCCGACGTTGATCGTGAGATCAGCTATCATACATTCAGCGTAAGAGTAAAAAAAGAGCAGGCTTGCTTTAAGCCAAACATTCTAATGTTTTCGGTAAAATAAAAAGCAGTGATTCATCGTGTACCTTTTTTCTAGTCAAAATCAGCAATTTTCACTATTAACAGGGGAATTTGACAGATCAAATCAGAAAGGTTGGAATCTCCGAATGGATCTTCCAACTCAGGTGGCCTAAGCTAAAGCTAGTTCCAAACACAGTCGGGAGCTAGATAGATCATTCAAAACCAAACTCAACTTTTTGATTCTACCCTTCACCCAACCTCCATTTACCCTCTAACGAAACCACAAACTGAGCGACTGAAAGATTGCTTCTGTTGGGTTCATGCTGATCTGTGAATTCCGGATCACTTGAGGCACGGCACACAATTCGAGCGTTGTGGAACTGTCGAAACATGCAGGTCAATATGAATCCAACCTTCTGGTACAAGGCACGGCTGTACAAGGGTTCGATGCAGTACAGTGCCTCCATAAATTTCCAAGATTCAACAGCCAAACAGAAAAGAGACTTCATTAAAACCATAAGAAAATAAAGCGAAAAGTAGCGAAGGTAGGTAACAACAGTATTAGTAACAACAGTCAATGCAAAAAAAAGATACCGAGTATTGTTCAAACATACTCAAACCAAATAGCTGTCGAGTTCGTAAAGAAGATTGTTGATTTGTTGACAAGTGAGGGTGAAGATGTCTCAGTAAGAGTGTCACAGGTTGAGTGATTCGCGCAGTCGCCACCGATTCGCTCGTGCCCTGCACCACATTCGCAGACAACCTTCACAAAAGCCCAGCGAGGTCGAGCGAGCCGGCTGCGGATGGCCAAAGTGCGAGCTGCCACATTTTTGAGACAGCATATATCAATATCGAAAACAATGTAGAATGCATTTTGTAATCACGAACCAAAAATCGAAACCTCTATGATTATGGCTCAAAAAAAACATCGAAAGTACGACACAGCCAACAACTCACTTGCATAATTTTATGAAAAGGAGTGATACGCAGAAAGAGACGGAAAACAAATACAGTGCATTAACCCCATGCTTTCAACAGGATTATCATTGTCAAGATTAGCCTAGATGGGGGAACGGAACTTATCTACCCAAACTAGTTATGGAGGTCATGAACTCTAAGCAACGCTAAGTAGCATCCAATTTGCACCCTAACACAGCTGATTTCTGCAGGCAGTGGCTTGTCCTCATCCTATGGTATCTTGTATTACATGAAACCTGATTTATCTGGCATGTCGAAATCAAAGTTTAGATAGGCTTTTCGTTCGATCAGGATAAAAACTGGTATTTAGACGTTTTCTGTCACGGCGTTTCCGATTATGCTTGTGATTTTGCTTGAAACTTCAACATTTTATTTGAACAAGTTTTTTCAATGAATTTCACTGCGAATTTGAAAAGTTATATTTGGGGGTTTCTGTCATGTGTTTCCAAATAAGCTGTGGTTTCGCTCAAAACTTGGAACTTAAAATACAGTTTTTATTCGAGGATGAAGTCAAGTTCTGAACTAAAAATTTTCTATAACTTCAATTTCTTATTTTTGGAGTCCAAAACAGCGGTCAGCAAACAACAGTTTTGAATATTTCAAGGTTTCAACTAAAATCTTAAGCATATTTAGAAACACTGGGATTGAAAACCTCCAAATAGCAACTTTAAACTAATTAAACAAAAATCTTACCTGAACTCTTATCTCGAAATTCCAGATAGATTCAGCTTTCATGTACTGCAGAGTACCGTATGGTGAGAACAAGCTACTATGTGCCGGAATCAATGCTGTTAGGGTACAAAATGGGTGCTATTTAGCATTGCTGGCAGTTCATGACCTCCGTAACTACGTTGCGGCAAGTGTTCGGGTAAGTAAGTTCCTTCACATGCCTAAATGGCACCGTGGAGAAACATTGCCGCAGATAGACGCTGATTGACAATGAGACTAAAGCAGAGGATCCTCACCTAAGACTATGCAGCTGGGCCAGCGCAGATGGTCTGCAACCAATCACAGATGTGCCATCAGAGTCCATTTGGGGCTTGGAGTATGGGGGTGAAGATAACCATAAATGGAACTCTGGAATGCATATGCGCATCATCAGCATATATTTGAATGTGAGTTCGAAATTCAAAAAAAGAAAGAACCAAAGCCATTGCTCTTATATTTACAAAAAATTGGGAAACAGCACAGTAAAATATGTATCAGTTTTTTAGAATTTGTCAAAATCAAGTAAAATCGTGACGATGATTTTTACTGCGAACTTTGCGCCCACAGAAGCATAAAAGCTCATACAAGAAGGCTTTACCTCAACGTGTAGCTCATTCACTTCCAATGTCTAAATATATCATACGTAAGCGAGAAAACCATTCGACTAAAGATGAAGACCGAGAAAATACGATTTCCTGAAGTGGCGTGCGTGTCGCGAGCGGTCACGCTATAGTCACGATTTTTCAAAAGCCCTATAATTCTCCTTCTGACAGCGCGCATATGCAGTGCAGACCACTAAAGCTGCGAGCGCGCAAAGTACGCGAAGAGCTTGGCCTAATCACGATTGGATGGTTTGTATGTGGAACCCTAGAGGTAATGTTCAAAGAGAGAAAGAGTATGGAAATGAAAAATTTCGTATCAAAAAAAGCAAATACTTGTTTTCTGACCAACGACACAAAAAATATGCATGTGAAGTTAAGAAAGAACAATCATGCCAAAACCTCGAGAATAAAATGCCGCCGTCGACAACCGCACGAAAAGAGAAATGAAAAAGCTCAGAAACGCCATAATCTGGAACCCAACTACAAAAAATTTGCTAACCTTTATTTCCCGCTTTCTCCTCACATCATTAGCTCTCTTCTTCGCCTTGCTCATCTTCATGTCGAACTTGTTCCGACTATAATAGTTGTACGATTGTAATCGCTTTTCATCTACGATATTCAATTCTGGAAAGAAAACCTGTACAGGTGACTGACTTTTGCGTTTCGATAGGACTTCGCAATAAAAAAAAACAAAGTGTTAAATAGTTGGGCACCGCCTCAGCTAAAGTTTAGTTGAGTCAGCGCACGCAGGGACAGGGCGTTCTTGCGGACGCTATCGGCGTTTTTCTAATTGGGCGCCCTTTCATTTTTCGTACCTCCACCTCTCATCTATGCCAGACTATCTTCTTCTAAGGCCCCGGACAGACTTCACGCGATTTGATCGTCGCGACTAAATCGCCGACATTTCCATTCATTTTCATCTCACATTTAAAAATTTCGGGCTGGAAAAGTATCACAATCGAAATGCAAGTTGATCGGCATGGAATGATGTTGTAACAGTTGTCTCGTAGCGATTCAGTCGCGACGATCAAAGCACGTGAAGTCTGTCCGGGGCCTAACGTAATAATAAGCTCTCTGCTAGCGATAACTTGCTTATAGTCGTCCTCAGTCCTCACCCCATCACATCTGGCGATAGATGCAAACTTATTCTGGAGCAGGCCAACTGCCGTAGAACGCGACACCCTCACAGCTCAGTTCGAGCACAGATAATTCCTTTTGAAGTTTTCTTTCGTTGCATGCTACTTTCTAGTAATAACACTCAGGATCGAACCGAGGATGTTCTGTTGTTGTTGAAGGATTCCTCGTGGTGCTCTGGTCATACCTCCAACTCTGATTTCGAGTAAGTTTGAGAAAATTACGCAGATGGGGCATCTTTGACATGAATTCACCAAGCAGCACTTCTGCACAGTCTATTAACTGAAAAAAGGGTTTACGAGCAAAATCCAGCGCACTGTTTCTCCAAGGTTACTGAAGTCAGAGTCGAAGAGACGAGCATACCATTATGAAACACCTTCCAAGAATATAAGTTGTCATTTTCAGACGAAACATTATTACGACACAGAAGATAGCATGCTATAATGAGAAAGTTCATAACAATAACTCTGACTCGAACTGAGAGCTGGTGCCGCGCTCTACCGCAGTCGGTTTACTTGTTCGAATTTGAGTTCGCCCTACAGATGTATAGTGGGGTGAGAGCGACTATACCTAGTCAAGGAATCGCTTCGAAAAAAGGGCGCAATCATAAGTTTTCTATCAAAGGTGCGGAGTAATTAACCTGCTAAGGCTAGGCTAGCGGTGCAGAAGGGCCGTCTTCCAAACCTAACCATAATCAAAGAATGAACAACTCATCCTCCCCTAATTTCGAGTTTATTTTGAAAGGTTAAACACATATATGAACGCGCTCCATGTGTTTCCAATCGCATGTAGATGGGAGTTAACATTTCGATGAATGAAAAGCAAAAACGGGTAAAACGAAATAACTAGAATGATCAAAGAACTGAACTGCTACAAGAAGCAAAAACGTAACCTTTATTCCTAGTATGAAATTCGTTCCAGACAACCCCATCACACCAATGAACGTGGCCGGCCCAGATTCTCACTGCACTGCTTCGACCTTTCTTCTTAACACTGGTCCCTTTTTACATAGGGCCAAATTATTCACCAGTTCACGTACCTATAACGACTTCAGTTTGACGAAGCTGATTTAAATCGAATAATAACGTTGTTTTTATGACGCGAAAAGGTGCGATTTTCGCCTTCGTTAGCAAATAAACACGCAATTGTACCGTACATCTCAGGACACAAGTGACGAAAGTGGAATGTGTGCAAACGCAACTGGTAGCAATTGCGGATGTTTAGCTGTTCTCAGCAAATGCTGTTTATATACAGCACGTTGTGAAACGGAAAGCATCAGCCAGCCCTATCTGCTAGTTCTGCCTTTTACAAAGTGTAGCTCGACATTACCTGCGATCATAAGTGTCATATATGAATAGGAGACTAGCTTTTGAATCGGCAATGCTACCTTCATACAGATAATTTGAAAAAGCAAATTTTCAGAAGTTTTTATTCTGGGGCAAGGGGGAGGAGCAAAAGAACTCGTCACTTTGCTATGATTACAATGCAACTCGTTCAATAAAATATTTGCATGTGCAGTTAGCTTCCGGTAAGCAATGTCGAAAGTGTGAAAACTCTCGAGAAAATAGCCTCAATAAATTTGCTCATCGATATCATCATAAACCAGCCGATCTTTTGTGACAGATGCCTTCCACTGGCAGTTTTTATCTTGTGGTAAAAGTCATCGAAAAATAGACTCGGTAGATTTGAAAAATCCTACTATGGACTGAATGCACTGGAATGACAATGATTAGCGGAGTCAATAAGGAACTTTAGAACTATTTTAGATGCTTGTAAGCAGGAAGAGAAACATCAAAAATGCAGCTAATTATGCGACCACGACATATACATAACACACGAAAATGGAAGATTTAAAGAACAGAAAGTAGAATCTCCTGCAAGATGGAGTGCAAAATTACATCACAAAATGGAGGAAATAATAGCAGCTCGAGTTCACTGACCATATATATCTGGTTACCATAACAAGCAAGGTTCCGCTTATGGATATATAAAGGCGCGCTTACTAGGAAAGGAAAAAGCGACCAGGAACCCGAATATATGCAAGAAGTAAAAAGGATATTCAAACCTGCAAAGTAAATAAATCTACAAACTGTAGTCTTTATCACATATGCAACGCATATCAATTATATAGAGTTTGAAACGGCGTAAAACCTAGCCGATTTGCAAGAAGAAGATTTAGAAATGGGTGACTACGAAGACATACCAGGTGACAGAATTGTGACCATATAGGGAAGAGAAAAAGAGGATGATGATAGCGATGAAGAAGAGGATGATGGAGACGAGAAAATGAAGAAAATAGCGGGAACGACAGTGCTGGGCCTTTTTCTCGTTCTACGTTTCTATACATTTTTGTTACACACACAAACACACAAACACACGCACATACACAAATGCATTCATTGCAATATGCGATAAAACGCAACCAATAAACTTTTCAGAACATTTCATCTTGACTACACGTCAAGTCTGCACATCATCCAGAAATGGAGTAGTAGAAGGTATTGGCATCGTTCATCTTGCCGTAACATGTTCTCAAAAAAATATCAGAAATTCGCGAATTAATGACACTTATAGGGCCTTACTAGAACATAGTTCTAAGTTGTTTCTGCTGCCAATCCCTCTACGCGCCCCTTGATTCCAAATTTTTTTTAAAATCTTCAGTATCCACTGATATGGAAAGAATGAAGTAGTCTCAAGCAAACTTCGAACTAGCTCAGTCTGCCTAAAAATTTCTAAACTATAAATTTATCGAGCATACATTAAACTACAAGTTTCACATATAGCTCCCACCCGAAGTTATCAAATTTATGAAAAAGTCAGCAAAAATATCTCTCTCATTGAGAAACCTATTTAACATTAACTTTGAAGGATTCCAATCCTCATTAAAGTTCCTAACACATCCTTATTTTCATCCGTTTATCTCCTCAACATTCTCTTAACTTTTACGATTTTTTTAAAAATTGGAGCTTTTTCCAAGTTTCGCAATGTTCGAGGTCTTTCGAAAACTCGGAAAGCTCAGTTTATACTTTTGTCATTATTTAAAAATCCAAGCAAAGTGCCATCACACCTTAGGAAGTTTTTCCATGTCCTCCAGAGAATTTTCTTCTTTCCTAACCTTTCGAAATCGTTCTCATAATTCTTCAATAGAATTTCATCAGATGCTACCCATTTCCATGCTTGGTCCACTATCTTTGTAACATGAAACGACGGCAGATCGGTTGTCGTTCGATGCAGTTATTTCTCCTCTTTCTAATGGGTGTTTTCTGTTCCCGACTTGCGAAATCTTTGGAATAAAACCATTATAACTCTTGGTTTCGAGCGCCATGAACCCTACTCAAAAATTCGAAATTCGTTATTTTGGATCCGTAAACTCGAATTTGTTCCACAAAATCAGTGTTGAATCATAACACCATTTTAGTAATATCAAATACCGCTTTTCTGGTGCTTAATGCGTTTGTGTCTGACGTGGGTTTGCTAAGAGCCGGTGGTTTAAGTAAGAAAAATTCTAAACCAAAATATGGCAAGCTAAGGGAAGGAGACTAAAGTTGTACTGTAACCGAATGCTGATGTCTAGTGGTATATTGAGGTTTTAACCTCCATAACCGGGCACTCGAACAGATTGAAAACAAGAAATTTTATCCGTAAAACGAAAACCAACGGCCCCAAGGCCAACAACGAACAAAACAACGAGAAAAAACACAAAATCGGGGGAAATGACCCTCTAGCAGGCCTTCGCACGGTTATGTCTGGATCAATTCTCGGGGAGTTTTCACATGGGGAGGTCTGGTTCTCTCTTGACCAGTTTGCGACTCCCACGAGCCTCTTTTTTTCGATGTTACCCGTTTTCTTCGCCTTTTATGCCCTGCTGAGAGGGTCAAACCGCCTCTTCTTCCCGCCAGCTCTGTATTGATGATCTCCAGTCGCATCTTCCAACACCCCTCCCCTCCGAGGAGCCGTCGACCTCGGCGGCGGTGAGAGTTCTGCCAATTCTGCGCCAAGGGCTCGCATTCTGGTGGCTTCATATAGGTCTGGCATCCATTACTCCGCAGTGAGTGTCGTAAAACTGAAATAAACTTTCAGGCGCTCTCGCTTCTATCCATACTCTACCATTTTCAACATAGTAGATGCTAAAAGGTATAACTGGTCCGGGCTGGCGAATTCTTCTAAGGTGGCGTCGATTATAGTCCACAGTTCTGCCATGACTTTCCATATGTGTACCTCGCGACATTCTATTCGTGGCCAGACTGATACTCCTTCTTCGATTCTTTCAAAATGTTTTTTGCAGGCCAACATAATGTCCGTAATCGCTTCTTCTTGTTCCGCGTAACCATCGGCCACACGATGACTCACGTTTGACAATGATTTAGTTTAGTCCTTGCAAGGCCTCCTTGAGTTGGCCGAACTGCATGACTACTTTAGTAATCATTCCTCAAAGGCTTAGCCCCCATGTAATTGAGGGCTAGCGTCTAGAGATCTCCAATCGCTTCCAACAGTACTGTTTGCTGTAGGGTTTGCTTGGACTCCTTTGGAGAGTTTGCATGAAGATTTAGAACAATGGCAAGGCTTCTCAAAAAGCATGACTCGCAGAGGTTGACTTTTTTAGGAGCCCGTTGATTGTGCCGCAGTGAAATTATAAGTAATTGAATTAGGTGAAACCATGCATTGATTACTACAAGATCTCCCAAAAACCTTTGTTACGCAAACTGTGGCGCCCGTCTAAAAAATGCGAAACTACTTTTGAGTGAACCTAGTAATTTTACGCCACTTTTTAAATAGCCTTGAGGCGCTCGAACTGTGTCAAGATGTCGCTGCTTTTTAGATGACATTAGTGGTTTTAAACGCTGGAAACTCATCCGCCGTGACAGATAAATGGCAACGAATCCTGACAGGAAAGTTTAAAACGATCTGTGGCTGGGCTAATTGTATGAGTTTGAGCCATCTTACTATACCCAGCCGCACCTCCTCGTTACCTTAAGGCAGCAGACCATGAAGGCAGTGAAGATATGTAGATTAGTTTGTGGGTGTTGCTCTTACAGTAAGTTAACACTGCGCAAAAATACCAAAATATGCAGATGAAGCCGATCAAAGCAAGCATCTACTTCCTTTATACTGCTTCAATGCTTCTATCTCAGAAGTCAAAAATTAACGACTGATCAATCCGTTTTTTTTAGAAAACTCCATTCTGTTTCTTGGGTCTTATGACGGCGGTTGCTGCCACGAGTGCCGTTTTGTTTTTTCAGATAACAAGTTCTGTGTTCTATGTTCATAATGGAACAACAAATGGGAAGAAAATGACGCGCTGTTTCCCTCAATTTTCCAAAGAAGCTAGATAGAACTTTTCACGGTAACATGGCCACGACAGGACTTGCCAATTTGAAGACACTCATGAATTAAAAGTGGAAACGTTGTTTGCACAACGAATAAGAGATACAAAGAATAAACTTTTACGGTTGGAATAATCCTCTTTTTAGCAATTTTAGTTCAATGTGTTCTCCGCTAAATTGCGCAAGGAGGATTTTTTGCTCGGTCTGAGATTAAACATAGCTGCTGACAAATGACTGACTTTGTTGCAGAGTGAAGGTGCTTAGAGAATACCACACTCTCTTAACAAAGAATTTGACGATGAATTTCTCTGAAAACACACTGCACAATGCTTTATTTCATCTTATAACAAAAGAAACAGGCAATAAGGAAAAGTGCTCGTTTCATTCAGAATGGTTCCTGAGATGCCTCAAATGAAGGAACACTTTCTTTGGTATGTCCATTTGTCACCTTTGCGCTTCTTCATACATTCCATGCTGAAAACACAACATTTTTGTTGCGGATTAAAACAACGTAATTTCAGCCTTAGAAGCGACGCGACTCTTCTGGCGAGAGGGTACTAGCATTCGTTGGCCCTAAGTAAAAAGCTCCCAGGAAGAAAAAGAAAAACAAAGTTCATTGTTGTTTTCAGCAATATGAGTGTGCTGAAAAATTCTGATTAATTTTTGGGTTTGTTTATACTGGTACACGAGAGAAAAGCGACAGCACAGCGTTTATGACTGATTGATTCTCCTTTGCAAAACATGGATATATTGAAAAAGTTGGATTGAAGCGAACTTGCGATTAGAAGTTAGAAAAGTTCGATGAAAGCTGCACTGCGTTTGTAAAGAATATGTTGATGTAGTGTGTTATGCTCATAATTCAAATATTCCACTGAAGTGGTAGGATTCGTAATAATGAACTGTGTTTTTCCTCTTTTGTGCAGATTGTCTCTTTTCTTCGATATCAAAAAACATAATGCCTGGACAAAAAGCTTTTTAATCATCTAAGCGAGCATAAAAAAATTTTACTCGCAAAATGAAATTTCCGCAAATTCTCAAAAAATTCATTTGTGCTATCATATTATACTTTGGTCGTCAATGATCATCAGGGAGGTACAAGTATCACTGAAGGTGGCACTTCTAAGCGGAGTACTGGCGTTAATTATAAACTAAAAAAGCTCTCGAACTCTTGGAAAATTTGCTCCAAACTGCTATAACTTTGAGCTGTTTGTGAGGTGCAAATTTTGCTGCGAGAACAATGTTCAGCCTATCTCGAAAAGTAGCCCATGAACGCCTCCCAGATACACGGTTGTCTCAAAAATAGGCCTGTTTCTATAGGATTGTCGCAGGACAATTATAGCTCATATGTAAATGCTGTGCGCCTATTACTGCTGCTTCGATGATTTTGAGTAACGATTTTGGAACGCTATATGTGAACAGGTTTTGATACCATTATAATCAAAAGTGAGATCTGAAAGAGTTTCTTTGCTCTTCATAACCTCAGAAAAAATTTTGGAAATCAAAATAAAACAAGCGGCTTTGTACTTTTAAACAGCTTTGTATTTAGGTGAGCTTTTTCGCATCGCAATGAAAAGCGCAAACTCTGGACTTTCCGTAACAATTTTTTTTCATAAGTTTTATTTCGTGAAGAGCACTAAATGCGATTTGCATCTTGTAAGAAAAAGCATAAAAAAATTCTTTCATAGCTTGAGTCTCTCATGCTTAGGATCAAAGACAATTGTAGCCTTGTTGCGTAACTGAAATTTTAGAATTAGTTCCAGAATTGCTATTGCAAATCTACTTTCTATTATATTAGGACCAAGGGAACATAAGGAAAAGAGAATTTATTAGGTGACTATCGGAATCAGCTGCAAGTGGTATATATATACTGTTTTTGTGACTTCTATGATTTCTGTGGCAATGGCCTTTGTGACGTACTCGGAAAAAAAGTTTGGATTATACTAGATTTGTATGCTTCAAAGCTATAGAAAACTCAAGTTAAGCTACTTAGAAGTGACAACAAACCATCGCATCATTATTCTTCTCATTTTCTTTGGCCAATTTGAAGCTTAAGATAGATAAATCCGTTTGTTTTCTCTGCACCGTGTACAGAAGGTTCTCTATCTTGCTCAAATCAGCTCTATTCCAAATTCTTTGTTACAGATGCTGCTAAATCTCCTTTATATACCGAGGTGTGCTTACATTCTCCAAGCAACTCTTGACTATTAGTAAAAATGCTTTTATCGAAAAGAGACCTACCTTTCAAAATAAGATGATTAGCAATTGAGCAATCGGAAAACGCCTATTTGTGAACTGACTCATTTACATGGCAGGTTGTTTAGGGTTGTTAAATCCTTAACCTTTTAATGTTCGTTGGAAATTTGTTACAGCAAGTGACGCACAATTTTCATATCGCTACAGTCTTTGATCTATTCGTGCTAATGGGAGCAAGGATTTGAGCTGCAATGAAAAATTTGAAACACGTTTTGGTTTTCATAGCTGCAAATTCTGAGCGGCATCAAAGAAATCACCTATAATCGCCTCTTCGGGGGCGTCGTGGCATTCAAAAATTGCGACGACTTCGTCGCTCGAGGTAGCCCAGGGCCCTAAGTCTCCTAGTGCCTGGAGATAGTTGCATGTGAAGACAGTTGCATTATTGTCTTGTTCAAAACAGTTTTCTATGCTATAAAATGGCAGCAGCAAGTCTTTCTCTTTGTTCAATTTCTCTACTGCATCAGTTAGTAAGAACTTCGCCCGTGTTCGTAAATTCTACATCATGCTCTGGACGGGCGTACGCACACGAACACACACACATACACACATACACACATGCACACATACACACATACACACAATTCTTGGAGGATAATTGCGTCTATATGCGAGGATATTTTAAGTCAAAATGTGTAGAATAAGAATGCATTTTCTTCAGAGAGCGAAAGCATTTATGAATGAAAGAGAAAGTGAGAAGAGCTTTCAATTAACTTACGGTATTAGTCACAATGAGAAGAGTTCGGGTAGCTGTTGCTTCATTGCTTTCACATCTTTCACTAAGTGATGCAAACTAATGTAAACATAAACCCACCCAGCAATTTCGATCAATCGCTCGAAGAGGGAAAATTGATAGCAATGATAGTAGCATCAATTACACGATTTTATAAAGAAAACTCTTTATTTCTTCATTGAAATGACAAAATTTGAGTTCATCATATGAACTTCCCGCTTTTTTCAAATTCGGGCATTTGGTCAACAAGTACACAAACATTATAGTGGCGACATCTCCACGTAACGAATGTAGCGCCATCAGCATGGATCTTTCAGATCAACTCCATGGGGGGGGGGGGTGTCATCATAGCCAGATTTGAAATGATCTTCGAAATTAAGTGGACGCTAGCGACATCTAGTAAGTAATCATTTCAGAACTGACTAAGACATTCGGTAGTGTATAGATTTCACGAGTGACAACAGTAGCATGAGGCCACTTAGAAGCAGGGGAGTCAGCGCATGCGTCGGCACCGATTCTCCAAGCTTAACAGCAGATATGTTTTCGATGATACCCTACTTGGTAGGAGCTATGCAAACAGCATCTAGAGCTATCGGTAAACCATGCGGTTAGAATCAATGCCTAAATTCAGCAAAGTACATAGGCGCGGCAAAAGAAGAAAACAAGAGTAAGTGCAGATAAACGATTAACCCTTACCTTAAATACCCTAATACCCTTACCTTAACCCTTAAATACCCTAATAAAATTCTAGGAACAAATGGACTAGAGAACATACAGTAATATCACAACGATGACAGACAGCGTCAAACTTAAAGGCACCGTCCACCCAAAATGGAGGTTGGCGAGATTATGATGTGTGGGCCCTCATACTAGACAAACCTACAAGCTTCGCCGCAAAAGACTGCTTCTGAAGCGAGAAATCCGCTCCGGAAGTAACAAAGTGGGCGGGGCGCCCCCGGCGGTCCACCCAACTCGGATTCAATGTTTTTGTCGCCTTCAGGCCTTCTGAAAGCCCTAATTTCGAATATGGAGTCGAAAATTCGCGAAACCCCCAAAAATCCCTGTTTCGAGAACCCTCTGCAACAAGTGCAGGCGAGATAAAGCATGCAAGTGGGCGGGGAGACCGGGGGCGCCCCGCCCACTTTTGTTACTTCCGTAGCGGATTTCTCGCTTTAGAAGCAGTCTTTCGCGGCGAAACTTGAGGGTTTGTTTAGTATGAGGGCCCACACTAGTATGCCATCATAATCTCGCCAACCTCCATTTTGGGTAGACGGTGCCTTTAAGTCATACACAAATCAGTGTGAAATCCATTCGATTAAGCCATAAAAGAATATAACAGATACAAAAAACGAGCAAAAACATAATGCAAAGCACGCATAATTGAGAAGTGGATAGAATGCATAGGCGGCTAGGACAAAGATTTTGTAGATTTATACATTAAGCGTCTTACTGCGTGCCACTGGGAAAGTTTGATGCTGACTGCTGTGATGCGAGCATTGAGCTCGCCCAGCGCCCCAGGTACGTGCCTTTCTCTTGCGCCTTAAGTAACTTCGATAAGATGTGTCAACATCACCAACCAATCAAAATCAACTGACTCATTGTGCTACTATAAAAAGTAAATGTCCCCATTTTATATGCAAAGCTGAATGTTTATGGGTTTATCTATCTGAATTACGCATGAATTTTTGTACGAATTTTCGCGAACTTTGAGTAAAATGGCTGGGAGCTGACACAGGGCTAACAAGGGAATGGTCAAAAGTCGAAGTGGCCAATCCCAGCAAGCTGTATACCGTTGAACATTCCATGGAGGGCTGGGTACATATCTGCCTTCACTATCTGCTTCTCGATCTCTACACAAAATTATGGCCCTCGATTCCGCCGTGGGGCCGCCGCGCATCATAAGTACTCCTCCGCCCATCTAGCGGTTAGATGGACTCGTAGCGCAATGGTAAATGTGCAGACTCATAGGATGACCTGCCTTTTTGCTTGCAAATTCGATTCCTTTTGCTTGCTACTCTTTTGCAACCCATTCCTAATATCTATATTACTAGCGCGAAGTCCTTAACGCAGTTAGAGAGGTAAGTGAACATTTAAAGACTTCCAAAAAAATTTTTTCTGTAATTTGAGAGTACGAGCCAATTCGGACAAAAATCATTATGAGCAATTATGGAAGGCAAAAACAAAATGCTGAAAGCATGGGAAGGATTCGCAGGAGGCACAACGTATAAAATGTATCTGTTGATTCAGTACAATTTTTGAGCCTTTTTTTAAAGCGCACTCAAGCTTTTTGACTGAAAGAATCTATCGCGTCAAGCCAAAAATTAGGTTTCTGTTCATCAATTTCAACTCCACATTTTTTGCTGCTTGCTTCTGTTCGTTCTTGCACCTATTCACCAATATTTTTATTCCTGCTTTCACCATGATCATCCTCAATCCTCAAGAGAGTTTATACGATAAAAGATTAATTTTTGAAAGTCTTGAGGTGTTAAATTACCTTTTCAAGTGCGTTAGAGACTTCGCGCTACCAATACAGATATTGGGAATGGGTTGCAAAAGAGTAGCAAGCAGAAGGAATCGAACTTGCAAGCAAAAAGGCAGGTCGTCCTATGAGTCTGCACACTTATCACTGCGCTATGAGTCCACCTAACCGCTAGATGGGCAGAGAAGTACTCATGATGCGCGGCGGCCCCACGGCGGAATCAGGGCCATAACTTTGTGTTGGAGACCGAGAAGCAGATAAACAAGGCAGATATGTTCCCAGCCCTCCATGGAGTGTTCAGCGATATAGGGCTTACTGGGATTGGCCACTTCGAATTTTGACCATTCCCTTGTAAGCTAGCATGCTGATTACGAACATGTTACCAGATTTCAAGATCATTGAACCTTCATCGAATTAATCGCCCTTTCGCAAACTATGAATTACGGAGCTGGATGTTGGCGTAGGAGGGGGGGTAGGTAATGGGCTGGGAGTTGTCAGAGGAGGAGGGGGTGTCTAAACATGATATTAACGGGATCGATATGGAAAACCCACTGCATCGATAGGTTTTAACAGTTTTACATCTTAAAGGCACCGTCCACCCAGATTCTCGACTTCCAGGTTTTTGGCGTTTCAGGGCTTTCTCATGTCCCTGATTCTGAATATGAGGTCGAGAATCCGCGAAAACCCCGTGATTCTCCGTTTTGGAGAACCCTTTCTGAGAAGGGTGGACGAGTACGATATCGCAGGCTCTCGGGGTTTGCTGTTATGCGTCATCTGAAAAGTCGTCGGGCGCAATTGCGCCGACACTCCTCATCGTCTTATTCTTTAGCTTCCAATGTTATTATTGCGTTATGCTTCTCTTATTCCTGCATCTTGATCTTCTTTTGTTTATTTTTTCCCTTCAGTGAGCCTTCCAAGTTGTTGTTATCAATTTACTGAATGTTGTCGCTGCTGATGAATTAGATGTTCGTGCCATGTTCTGGTTGTCAGCATCGCAAGAAAAGTTACCCTGGTATGTTGTGTTATAGAAATGACATAGCCTTCTTTTGTCCTACTTCTTTTTTATTGGCCTATGGTTTAGAGTTGTGTCTGTTTTGTATTTCAGCGCGAGATAGCTTTTTGTGCAACTAGAAATTCTTATAGCTGTCTCACTGACTTGTTCGCTGTACATGCCGAACGGTGGTGTACGCCTGCATCTTTTCATAGGTGAGTACGGGCGAAAGCCTATACATAGATTCTATTACTTCAGATTGCTTTACAATCAATTGTCTCAGAGTTTCCTTCATTGTGATTGGTTTTCAGATTGCTTTGTCACTTATGTCCGTTAGGCTTACGTTTTGCAGAAATACGAACTGGAGCGGACGCTTGTTTTTGCACAGGTACTGCAGTTATGGTAAATTTTGTAGCGGAATTTGCTATGTTTCTTAGGACGTGTTGCGGAATCATGCTGCCCCGCTTCACATACCTTCGATGAGATTTGGTTGCTGCAGAGTCGGGAGACTGCCACAAAGAATGCAATGGGCGTTTGCACACCAGCAAGGTTTGCGGGACATGAAAACATGTTCGTTGTCAATATAATCACCTCATTCAGTGATTGCTGTACATTCCAAAATGCCGAAATTGTTTGAGGGACACAATGACTATCAGTCTAAAAACCGACGGTCATCTGACGGTCACCATTACTTCTACTATTTCCTGTAACGTTCTCAACGAAATCTAATCGAGGTGTGTCTCAATTTTTTACTTGCTTTTGAGTTCTTTTCCACTTTTTTACGTTGATGTTTATGATTATATATACGTTTTACAATGATTACACATTGGTATGGCTACCGATTATGTCACAAGTTCTTCGTACTCCATATCCTGTTCATTAGTTGTTCGTTCGTTGTAGTGTGATAGGAAATCTATCCAGATTTCCTTACGCCAGATATGTTCAACAGGCGTCTTGCGTTCGATGTGACTCTCCCTTTCACTGAATTTTCGGTGGACTACGGTCACTCGTTGTACTACTCTTTCCCCATCCAATTCTGCTATTCGTAAGGCGTTTTTGTGCAGTGACGACAATTTCGCATAGAGCGAGTATGTGGATGATGGCCTAAAAATGGGGAAAATGGAATTGTTTTGGAGGACAGGGTTCTGCGTTGTGGTACTCACAGGTAGACTTCTTTTGGACCATAGATACGGTCCAGCGAGTTTTTGGACTCGCACTGGCTAGTCCCACCATAGGGACTAGCCAGTGCGATGTCTTTCTGGAACGCATCCTGGAGAATAACCTCTTTTAGCTTGTCGTGTGCTAAACTTCCCCAGGTAACATTTTCTCGGTCTTCAGGAAGTAGACCTTGGTGGTCACAATGGGTTATATCTCCTGTGAGGGTGTTCTGTAATAGAAGGTTAGAAGCGTCCGTGGTCGAGGTAGTATTTCACCTGAGGCCATCGATGTATGTCTGCCACGTGGTAGATGCACGTATTGAAGTAGTGCCTCACTACCTCTCCGCTGTTGTTTTGAGCACCTTGTTTTATAGAGTGGTAGAGATGGGCCTTTATATGGTCCTTCCAGTCGTGAATCGCCTCGCAATCCTTCCTCTTTCCGACCTAACTGTGTATTTCAGAGAGTGGGACCGAGATTTGCAATCTTACCGCTCGCAAAGTTTTATCTAGATACTTTGCTAGATGCCAAGGGTCCACATACCACCTGACCTGATCTCCATATTCAGCGTTGTAAGACTCAATCTCTGTCTTGAACGCGTAACTGCGATCTGTCGAGATCGAGTGAATTGGAATATTCATTGATCTAAACCATCGCAGTATGCGGTGGAAGCCGGCTTTCTCCATGCGTCCACTCTTACCACCTACAATATTAATTTGAGTTCCCGAGTGGGATGGGTTCTTCTCTGGCGCCACCTGTTTCTGACCGGTGCACAACTTCAGTATGCACGCATAGTCCAGTTTTCAGATCAATGGCGAGGACTTTGCAGAAGTCCGCACTGTGGCCTCTGCTGTCGTAAGCCCCGTCAATGGCTATATTCCATCCGGGCTGGACTTCATTCTGAACATGTGGCACAATGGAATCTTGTAGTTTGCTGGTTCGTCGTTTAGTTGGTTTACCTCATAAGCGTTCTTGATACGCACGATAGTTTGTGCTTCATGTTTGTCATAAACCGTTTCGATCGACGGTATTATTCTTCTGAAATTTTTGTAGAATGTCGTACTACACGGCAACAGCAGATTCATCTCTGATGCCCAGTTGTTCAGTTTCTGAACAGATTGAACTACAAAGGAAACAAGAGATAGTTGAATTTATTACAGTCCAACGCGCTCCTGTCGTTATCGCGGCTGCGCACGCTAGGGTCGTTCCGCTGTACAGCTTTTTGTGTACATCTTCTACAAGTTTTTCTTGGCCCTCCCACTTTTTCACTTCCGGTTTCGGCCCTTTGGTGACGTACTTGATGATTGGTATAGCGGCAGACGCGTGCACTTCCAGGCACACATCTCCGGGTTCGGTGCCATTGCTGCACCCGCACCTGCTGAGGTTGAAAAGCTCTAAGAGCTTTTTCCCTTGGACAATAAAATATTTGTCCAGCAGGGCGGGGTCAGTTTCTTCCAATTCGGGTGCCGCTTCGCTGTCAGATGTTGGCACCTTCCCGGGCGAAAAGTAGGAGCCGCTCTGAAATGAGCTGATTGAGGATTAGTGGATGGAGTCTGCTGGAATTGATGTCAGTATGCTTTCTAACCGCAGTCTTGTTCGATGATCCTGAATCTGTATGCTTCACACATGGTGTGCTAAGAA
This sequence comes from Cylicocyclus nassatus, assembly GCA_958299035.1. Taxonomy (NCBI): domain Eukaryota; kingdom Metazoa; phylum Nematoda; class Chromadorea; order Rhabditida; family Strongylidae; genus Cylicocyclus; species Cylicocyclus nassatus. The sequence continues at coordinate 26,077,566 of CATQJL010000223.1, forward strand.
GGCTGCTAGCAGTTTTGGTTGGAGATCCTAAGTTCTGTGTTTCTGCAGAAAGTGCTTGCAGCATCTCATAATCCATGGAGAAGTCGAAGTTTTGAGTGCCTGATGTTCCGGCTTCCGTTATTGGTTGAATATCATATGACGCGTTCATAGCCTAAATCATCAGGGGGGGGGGGGAGAAGCACCTGTAGATAATCAGCTTCTGCCAGATTTGCGAGCTGAGGGATTTCCCATCTGCCCTCATGATAGTATTTCTTCAGTTGTCCGTTTAGGTAACGCATCAGATCATAGTTGGTGACTGTGATGTTGTTCTAGAAAATTTCATTGCTGCAGATTTTCTTCGTCTTCTACGCAAACTGACCGAAAAGGACTTTATGGCATCATTGACGCTTGCTAGAATATGCTCAGAAATTTCACTCTGATTGATGTATGAGACATGATCTAGCGTTTCGGACAGTCTTCCGCCGCTTGCAATCACTTCCGCGAGAATGTATTGCGTCTGGACAACAAATTACTGTACTTCTTTTTGAACTGCTGAAAGACCTACAGCGTCGGTGCAGTGCCTGATGCAATAGTATCTTCTACACGTGCTCATGGCTGCAAAGCACTCCACTTCGTTTGATATGATTGATGAGTACTTGTTCAATGCAGCCAGGAGTATCGCATTGTAGGTCTTGTTAGAGGACGAACGTGTCGTAAATTTTTCTTCGGTCTTGTTGCCACATAGAAAGCATGTGATAGGCATGGTTGATCGTAACAGAATCTGAAAATGTTGCTTCGATGGATTCGATATTATTCACTCAGAAATAGTGTTCCAGTGCAAAAATAGCACTTTTGCCTCATAGACGTTCGGATAAGACTGTTTATTTTTTTTGTTTACATATGATTGGTCAAGGCTATAGGCTATATATCATTTCTGATCTGTATGATATGAAAACGTCTTCTTGGGTCAGCAGAGCATCTTGGTCAACCACCACTTGCCACTGCAAAAACAACAACAGAGTCCGTATCTGGCCTGCACTTCACAATACAGAACATACCGAGATCCGTGAAAGTTTGACTTGTTTTAGATCTCCGTTGTCATTAACACAAGGCAAGAGCGACCATGACGCACAAGGAAATATTGCGAACTTGTGTATCCGCAGAGAGACATCTGGCATACACATAAACATACTCCATATCATTTTGCACTTTTTGTTTGTCAGTTTCAAGTAACTCAGCAAATTCTTTCTTTTTGCTATCTGAATGCTTTATTTGAACTTGTTTTCCACTTTGTATACCTTTTTTTGCCCCTTGATTCCCGCGACCTTCAAAAATTCTATTTCAGGCAACGGCTCCCTTTCTCATAGTCTTACAGAGAAGACTGCTTCATCAGATGTGGATCTTCTGCGATGCGATTGTGCACTTGAAAGAAAGACTTCAAACTCATATTTATAAAGCCATTCCTGTAACTACCAAATCGAAAAAGGAAAGAAATCACTGCAGCAGTGCTCGATCACACATATGTACAACATTGGTTAGATTATTTGATCAGTTTACAAAGAAATTTACGTGATGCGATGAGATCATTCATCTAGAATCAAAGAGGTAATAATAAATCTGTTTGACTACATCTGTTTCTTCTGCACACATCCATCTGCTCGACAGTATGCGGCACAAGGTATTGGATGTGGTCGCGTAATGCGCCCGCAATGACAGTATTGTTCTTACCTGAATATAAGGATTATTGAGTGGATGTTCAATCAATGAAGTTTATGTGAGCAATTCATTTCAGTGGAACTGGAGTTGTAGAAAGATTAGAAGAAAACATTTCTCACACATGTACGAAAACTTACTTGAAAACATCTCGGACATTGTCCAACATGACAGATGTGTTCACAAAAACGAAGACCACATGAGAGACATTTGTTGCAGATCTAAAAATAAGACAAGGTGCTAATTATAAAATTGACAAAACTATTTTGATGCTGAATGAGTCAAAAGAAGTTCAAAAAACATACTTGCATGCATATATGTTCGGTTTGTACAGCATTATTCTTGACATTTATGGATTCCACAAGATTTCCTTTTCTTGCAGCGTCTTTCACACAGAAACTGACTGCCTACATGGAACCCATTAGCAGTAATAACCAACACGTATAAACATCTGCTAGCAAAGCTCTAAATTTTCTAATATCGCTTCTTTTCCGTCTAGAAAAAAAATGAGAAGGGAAACGGCAACATAATATCAAGTCTCACTGGAAATCCACTCCGAAATGCACATGTATCCGCAAAAATTCAGATCCAAATCGTAGAAAATCCCCATGTTCAATCTCTTTTTCATCATTGGTCTAAAACACATCTTAAAAAAAAACCGTATTCATGAGAAATGATGAACTATTTGCAATCAAGCACTTTCATTGTACGTATAGCTAAGTAAGGTGAAAAAGTGATTTCTAGCAGGCATCAAAGCAAAGCAGGGTGGAACTATTCAAGTTTCAAAGTCAATGGACTCGAAATAACGTCAAGAGATAAAAACAGCGCGACATACATACCTTCAATTCATAATCGTTCAGGGCAACATGACATTTCTCTGTAATTTTCTCCTTAACATTTTTGCGCAGCGTCGACAGCGGCTCCCTCATCAAAAGAAGAGATTGTTTTCTAAACACAGTATGATTAGAAGTTCCTTGAGCGAGAACAATTACAAAAAACTACCTACCTTAGCTCGCTGAAAGCATCTGACGGTAATGTTGTGCTGGAACCTCAGCCAAACCTGCTTCCAGTAGACTGCCTCCTTGCACGACTGTTGTAACTTTATCAGGAAGGATTCATAAATACATCAAGAAGTACAAAAAACGCTCATATTTCGAGAAGCCAGTCGAGAATATGAGAGAATTTGCAAAATACTCGTACGGCATTTACCCCTACAAGACGCCACTTGACGGTCTCGCTGTAGTGCGCTTACACCCTGCGTGTCCGAGCGAAATCGACCGGATGGGCGGGCATGGATGGGGAGAGGTGGGCATGGATGGGGGTCCACGTGCATCTTTGCTATTCTGGAGCGATTTTTTCGCTTCCGAAGCGGCATTTTGCGGCGCGACTTGGGCATTGGCTCAATAGGGGGCCCTACTATTATATGCCGCTAAAAGCTCAACACCCTCAACTTAGGGTGGACGGTGCCTTTAAGGGGTAGGTAGCATGTTGATTACAAAAGCATAGAAAGGAACTGGCACATAAAAAGGACAGAGACGGGGATGTTGTTGGCAGAGAATAATGATTTTTATCGTAATGGTGTTGGCAGTTGAACGGAGCTGGATATGTTAGCAGAAGTTGTGAAACAGCTGAGAACTTGCAGAATTTTGCTGTAACTCCAAGCGATCCCTTTCGAACATGCAGAATTTGGAATGGGTATCGTAGCTTTACGCATTCACGACAGAATCGACTCGTAAAAAAAGGGAAAATGGCCTTTTTGCCAGCCAGTCTTCAGCAGCCACCCTGATGATTTGTTTTGTTACGGTTCAAAAGAATTTATTTCCTTAAATTTTATTCGCGTATAGCGAAAACTGTGAACATTTGCAGGCCTAAATTAGATGACCTCCACATCAAACTATTCAAAATTTGAATTTCTCCTTTGTTTGACCGGAATTATTAATTGTGTAAATTTGAGTAGACGGTATCGTAAATAAAAATTGTTGGACAATGGTAAAGATTACAAGTTTCAACAGAAAACTCATTTTCTCTTCTACGAAGAAAACGTTATAACTGTACCAAAAGCTGTGAATAGATGAAAGAAGCAAGTGTAGTGCAACGATATAAGGCTGGTTCAACACCCGAGCTCATGTGCCGGGTTAGTGTTCTAGCTATGGATGAGATGAGACATAGAAATGTTTTCGTGATAAAATTTTCATCTTGTGCGAGGTGAATAGTAAAGTGTTTCGCAACACTTACACTTTCAGACTTCTTTCTCTTCTCTTCTGATTGCTTTGCTGTTGAAAACATGTCAGCTTCTGCGTCATTATCCTCACCAGGACATGGGCTAAATCCCATAAGATCAGAAACTCTTAGCAAAATTGTTTATAATTTCAAGAAGGTAGTCAAATTTTATATATTCCTTTGTGTAGGACTGCTCTGTGGCGAATGCGAATCAAACACGTCAAATCCACGCTTACGACTAGCCTTTGCCTTATGATATCCGGCATCTTTGACCACCTAAGATGACCAGTGACATTTCTTGCAAAATGAAAGTTTTGTTTTTGTTTCTAACCTGCCGTGCCAATGGAAAGAGTTCATCACGTGTGGTAAGAAGTGAAGGCATTATCAAACATAACTGAGCGGCAGCTTCATTCACAGATACCTCGTGAAACGAAAGACCCTAGAAGGAAACGGTCACGGTAAACAAGGATTGAAAAAGTTTCTTTTCCAATATTTTTTGAAATAAAAGGTAGCTATCGCGCTACAAATCAACGAGAAGCAATTAACCTTGTCCGGTTTACTCTTGGCATCAAATCGCCCATAAATTGCCGAGTATTTGCGGTACTCGGCAAGACGATTAAGCGTGTCGGCAGAAGTAGAAAGAAGATCGAGCACCTTTCTAAAAAAAGCGCTATGAAAAAGGATTGAATCCAATTCCTAGAGGGTTGCGATAGTTTTCCAAGATTTCGACAAAACATTTTGCCAGGAATGATTCGTTGATGCAAATGTAAGCAAGAAAGACTCCATATGCTGAAACTTATGTGTAAATGGCTTTCAATGCAGTCGTTTTGCAGGAAAAGGAATTATCGCTTTTTTTATTTTCGTTCTTGTGCTTCTGACAGATGTACAAAGCTTCTCTTCACCAAGCAAATTGTGAAGGATATGATTTACAACAAATCTGATGCTCAGCATGATTTGCAACGAATGTATACAACAAACCCACTTTGAAACTCGCTTTTTATTTTGTACAAGATTTGGTGGAAGTCGTGGGATTTTTTGACATATCGCCATTGCGCAGTTGGAAAGGCGACGAATCTGCGCGTCGGACAGAACTGGCGAGTCGCATAAAGCAGCACCTAAGCAAAATTACACTAATCCAACTAATTACATTTACATTTTAAGCAGATCATATCATAGGAAATGTGCTTACTTGGAATAATCTCCCAGGGACACGAAGTTTCCTCCTACTGAAACAGAGCTGGACGACCTGAAGATGGAACAGTGATGTGCAGAGTTATGGTTTCGAAAAATTTGAAGCTTTTTGTGGTTTTTGCTGCTATGTTTGAAATAGCTTATTACTAGGTTGTTGCAAAAGTTCTGTCCGATTTTCAGTTGCCTTGCGTTCAAAGCAGCTATCTTCTAAGAGTTTCAATTCAACGCAGTTTAAGCCATGTGAAAGCGTTTTTCTTTTGCTCTTTCCACTGCTTATAAATCTCGATTGAATACGTTCACTACGAAATTTCAAGCTTTGAACAAGTTGCTAAAATACAGTAATTTTCAAGATGACTGTTTAAAAAGCGAATCTCTGTGGTGCACACAAAATTCCCTAAGTGAAATTTTATAGCGAGTGATGGTGTAAAAGAGTTTAGAGTTATTCACATAATTACTTTTGAAAAATTGCCTTGCTTCCCAATTTTGCCTTCAGAAATGTCTTCCCCTAGCTACTATACAAGAACAACAATCTAAAACAACGACAAGTGCTGTGATTCATATCGTATAGAGTGAGGCAGCAGGGACCATCAGCTATTTAGTTTTTTCGTCTGCGACCAGTTAAGAAAATCTGGCATCGTAAAGCCGACATAGCTGCGGAATTTTTTTATTCAAAATTTAGAATTAAGGCTACTTGATAATGGCTAAATGCGTCTGTCCATCCTTAGCGAGCATTGATACCAGATTGGAAATTCAAGAAAATTGCGAACTTTTTCAAACTTCCGCGCCTATCTTGCCCTATCAGTTTTATATGTCCTATTGCAATAACCAGAATCTCGCTCTAACAGGATTTTTCTGTTAAAAAAGTTTAATTCAAGTTGTAACATTCCGCCCCATAGTAAACCCCCTTGCAGAGCAACTCGGCTAAGACGAGATTCAGTTGAACTTATGGCACCTCAGTTCAGCTTTCAACGAGCTGTTGATTTGGATGCAGAACGTTTCGTAAACATAAGAATTTTGCGTGTTATCAAACAGTTACAGCGCTTAGCAAGATTGGCTAAATGGGTAGGTGATTGATTAGCCCGAATGACCTGTCTCGAGATTAGCTGACGGCAAATTCTTACTGCACCATCGGTCCCAAACGCAAATGAATGAACGCTATCAACGCTATCATCTATCGCCTATCAAATGAGATGACAAAACTACTATTTTCGACGAAAGTTGATGAACGAAATGGTTTGAAACACAAATCGATTAAAACAAATGCATAAATTTCCGTTCTAAGCAGCAAACCTACAAAACTGCAAAGTGAGAAGGAAACCCGTTTCCTTGTTGCCTCTGCGAAATTAGTTGTTTATTAACCCTCACCTTTTTAGGCCCCGATGTTGTGCAGTTTTGCGCGTTCTTGTACCGCAAAAGAATGTGAGCCTAGGTGTCTCGTAGTTTACTCAAGGGCAATTTACAGGAATTTCGGCCGATTCACCGCTTCTGCACACTTTTCTCATCACTTTAACTTACGAACTACCTTCAGCTTATTGGCAGTAGTTTGGAGTAACCGTAGCACTTAACTTCTTCTGACTGTTCAGCTTGCTGTTGAAGCATGGGAAGATGACACATGAGTTCAGCTTACAAAGTGCTTTTGATGAAATCGGAATATCAAGGACATGCTGCATACCAAAAGGTTCGCCTTGACGAGCTGAGCATGAAACTTTTTTCGGATTCAGAATACATTCATTTCGAAGGAAGTTATGACAAATAGAATTTAGAAACGCGTGATTTTTCCAGAATTCACCAACGCTTATGTTTCTCTGGAAAGAAATCCGTAACCATACTTTAGTGCGCTATAATTTACAAGAACCGTACTATCGAATATTACTTACTAGTATCTTTTATGTTAGATATGCGCCGCGTTACATCCTTGCAAACAGTCCTCCGCAGAAGGATTTGAGAAAACTGGAAACGGAATCGGATTCAGCATTTATTCATTCTGAATGGAGTTATTGCGTTGTGTAGTTTGCGTGATTCGCGTGATTCCGCGAAAATCCCGGAATGTCGAAAAACTCCCAGAACGTTGCGGACTTTAGCAACCTCCGGAATTTCACGACATACAAAGAAAATCTGCATTTTTGTTAGCTATTGTAGATAGCAAGAAATAGAGTACAGCATAGGAGAATTCAAAAAGACTTCGATACGGAGGCAACAGCCTATGTGCGCGCATCGTTCGCGGGCGTGTGGACTCTGACGGAAAGATGCTCGAGCAGGCGTTTGCGCCGTTTCTCTAGACCGATCACCTTTGCGGATCTGGATTTGTATATCATACGCAGGAAACAGAAGTGTTCAGCTTATCTTTGAAACTCCTGTTGACAGGCGACTCCGTTCATTCACAATTTATAGAGCGGTGAATTTTTTTGAAAGAGCATCTATCTACTGCACCGAATGCGCAATTGAACCGAAAAGCTTGTAGATCACATTCTATAGGAAATAGAGCGATAAAAACTCGCACAGCGTTTCCTAAAGTACATTCCTTACTGAATGTCAAAAATGATCCAATTTTGTGATATCATCAGTGATAAATGATAAAATGGTGATATCAATGACAACGACAGATAAGAATGGCTTGAATTCATGCGGTCGATTTCCACGTTCATTTTCCATATAGGTGCAGAATTTCAGCCCAGGCTTCGGCTTGAAGCGAGTTGAAGCAAAAATGCCATTCTAGGTAAGAATTGGCAGCAATGGCATGTGCCGATGAAAAATCGATCGATTGCTGCAGCGAGGGATCTACCAACTGCACCAAGCAATAGAACTAGAAAAGCCTGTAGATCACTTATAATGAGAGAAAGAGCGATAGAAATTCACACAGCTTTTCCTACAGTACTTTCCTTACCATATGCAAAAAATGATCCAAAAATGTGCTATTATCAGTGATAAATGATAAAATGCTTATATCAGTGATAAGGGTAAATAAAAACTGCCCAAATTTTCGCGATAGTTTTCGATAATGAAAACTTCGTACCAGAACCTGCTATTCGTGATTTACGCTGTGATAAATGTTCACAAAAGCCTTAACATAGAGAACAACAAGGTATCATTGTAAGTCTACCCCTCACCACGAATTACGGACATACTGTATATCAAACGATTCGTCTAATCAAGCTGAAGCCAAATCTATACGCAGATTGCAAATAAAATGGATTTAAAAGAAGTTATAGCTAAATCCCGCGAGTCCCGCAAATCCCGCGAATCCCGCAAATCCCGTGAAGTCGCGAATCCCGCAAACATCGCGAATTCCGAAAATCCCGCAATTTTGGACAAATTCCACGGTCACAACTGTATACTGTAAAATTATGTCACTCACTTTGAGTCGCGTGCCTCAAATTAATTGTTCAAACTTATTTGTATGACGTACAAACTTAAAATCACCTACGTATGTCGATACCGCCCGATAGTTAACCATTTTCTGCTTACGACATTTTTCAGTTTTATGTTCTGCATACTTTTTGGCAGCAAAAGAACGATAGTCATAGCATTTGTGAAAACTAGTGAAATTCAAGGTTTTGAGGGATTAAGAGTGAAAATAATGCCGGCACTACCCGTACCAGACACAGTGATAAGAAACAGCATTGCTAGAGATTGATTTACTTATTGTAATAGGGAACGAATTCAAGGAGAAATGTGGTCTGACGTTCTCAGGAAATGACTGTTCAAATCTTAAAGGACATCTATCAATGGAGCGAAACCTCAATTTTTATCATTTGCACCTGTTCAGCTTAAGATGCTCAACAGAGATATTATTTGCGTCTGTGTCAGAGTAATTTACTGGTCATACGAAGGAGACTTTTCTGCACAGTGAGGCAGAAATTGGGGCAATCCTATATTTTAAATACGGTAATTCTTACATTGGTAAAGATGCTTTCGTATTCTCACATGAACAGTTTGTTCAAAAAAAAAACATTAGTTTCATAAAAAGTTGACTACTTAATTAGTCTAACAAAGAAATTCGTTTTCAGAAGAACCATCTAAGTATTTGACTTGCCAAATGAACTTCAATTTACAAATTCAAGCAAAGTTATTGTCATAGTCTCTAGTAGCTGTAAGACCAGCTCACAACCAAAGTATCTGGAAGGCTCGAGACGTAGCATGCGGACAGCTCTCATGACGATGTTAGAGTCCTTTTTCTTATTTTCGTTCGGGCAAGCTTTCCTAACAGCACGAAATCTGATTACTGAAAATGTCTTTCAGTTCGAATTAGTTTCATCGTGTATTTTCAACAATTGCAGACCAAACCATCTAGGAAATTCTCAGAGATAAACAGAGTGAGAGCCAGAAATCAAAAAATGTCAAATTATCTTTATCGCGATCATCGCTTCACATCTTAAAGGTAGACACGCTTGCATGCTTTGCCTATGTTTTTTTCCGTGTATGTTTATGTTTGTATGCTCTGGTATGTTTTGTATTTCCAGCGAAATCGGATAATTCCACAACCCTTGCTAACTTGGTGCATTATAGTCACATTATAGTTACATTACAGTTATTCTTCTTGCTGCAATGGTCCTGAGCGGTGGCTTTATAACGTGCTCTCAATTGCTGCGTTGGCCTCAGTTGACTAAGAGCTCCACGTCATCCAGCTAAGCATATTTTGTTAACAACATTTGTTATTCAAACTTGTTTAGACCGAACCAAATCTTTCAAACTTGTTTGAACTGAACCAAATCTTGTACCCGCTTTTTTTCAAGTTGATTTGTCTTGCAATCAATACCTGTGTACAGTAGGTTGAATAGATCAAATGGCCAGGACGCGTTCATCAAAAACATCTGCCGCTCCACAACAAACTACTGCATCAAAATCGATTGAAATGCAAGACAATAGTGGGACCCATCAGGGCTACGCAAACATGTCGGTGCTAGAGCTCATTGCCTCCATTCAAGAGCGCAATAGAGATCCCTTGATAACCGAAATGCTCAGGGCTTTATCGAAGAAGGTTTCAAGGGATCTCTCCGAAATGGTGGAGTCAGAAAAGCGGTCACGGAGCCTAATGATCAGCGGAGTTGATGAGCCGCCGGAGGGATTGGGGTCATTGGCGCGCCGTAAGTATCTACAGGAGAAGGTCGACGCCATACTGGACGCCCATGTGGACTGTCCACCAACCGAGATGTTCTGGATGGGAAAGCCCAATCAATCCCGACGACGGCTCATCAAACTCGTGCTACCATCCACCTACTATTGGAAGCACGCCCTAGCAAACGCTCATACCCTTCATCGTTCGGACTTCATACGAAAGAGTATGACTGAGCAAGAACGCAAAACAGAGTTCGAACTCAGGCAAACGGCACGGGAGCGCAACAAAGGTAAAGCAACGAAGGAATGGGTCGTTTACCGGGGCCAACTCGCACGGGTATCTGATCTGAGGAATAAGAGGTCGGAAAACTTTTAAAATCGCACGGCACTCATAATCGCATTAATGCAGTTTTACTTAACGCCAGAAGTTTAGTCAAGAAATTAGACCAGCTACATGCATATTTATCTAATACTAAACCAGATATTGTTTTTATCACTGAAACTTGGTTTTCATCCAAAATTGTTGATGGAGAGATAGTAGGTGATTTGCCTTATATCGTATATCGAGTCAATAGAAGCAATCGGAAAGGAGGTGGTGTATGCATCCTTATCTACGGTACACTGATCTGCCAAAGAACTGAAATTCCTACCACCACTAAAGCTAATATATTGAGCATTGATTTATTTTCTCAAACAAAGCCTATCAAAACCAGATTAATATTAGTTTATCGACCTCCAAACTCTCAGATGACAGATGATGATTGCCTTATACAGTTGCTGACAGGGCTAGCCACTGATAGCTCGAGCACGCTAATGGTAGGGGACTTCAATCTACAAGTAGACTGGGATCATACTTCACCAAAGAATAACACATCCGCTAGATTTTTGGAATTTTTTGCTGAAGTGGGTTTTGAACAACATGTGAAAAAGCCAACTCATAAAGCAAATATCTTAGATCTAATCTTATCTTCATCTCCGATTGTATCAGCAGTAATTTGGCACCTCTGGCAACTTCTGATCACTCTATGATTGAATTTGCCTTAAATGAAACTTCTTGTAGTCCAGCTCTTGTTCCTATGCCTGATTTTCTTCATGCTGACTTATCTTCTCTAAACTGCTATCTTCAAGGGGTTGATTGGTTTACGGTATTTAATCAGTACACTACAATAGATAATGTATATCAAAGGTTTAGCAAAGTCATCTACGCAGCCCTTAAAATTTCTGTACCTTTTAAAATTCCCTTCTATTCACAAACCAGATATCCCAGACAAATCACTAATCAGTTAAGTCAAAAAACGTCGTCTCTTTCATAGCCTGAATTATCCACAAACGAATGCAATGTACAAGAAAATATGCTGTGATCTAGACTTTCATTTGAAAAAATATCTTGCAAATCGAGAGTTGAAATTAGCGTCTAAAGCTAGTTCGAAGTATTTCTTTCAATACATCAACAGAAAGTTGAGAAAGAATTCTGGACTGCCGATTATCAAAGATTTGTGTGGTATTAGTCACAGCGTAAATGCTGACAAAGCTAATGCTCTTGCAAATTATTTCATCAATGTTTTTTCCATTGATGAATCTATGATCCCACATGGTCCATTGAACTGTGTCTCATTAAGACATTCTCTAAATGATGTTCATTTCATCCCATCTGAAATTAAGAGAATTCTAAAGAATTTGAAACCATCCATCTCAGAACCTTTTGATGGAATACCCCAAATCGTCTATAGGGAATGCGCCGATTCCATTTACAAACCTTTGGCATACATCTTCAATCTTTCCATGTCTTTTGGGGCTGTACCTGAGATATGGAAAGAAGCATTAGTCACCCCAATTCCAAAAACCTCTGGTGCTGAATTGGTGTCAGACTTCCGCCCGATTAGCATGACCCCTTCTTCAGTCAAGTATGCAGAAGATTCTGCGTGAAAAACTCACCTCTTGGTTGACAAGATCGGGGATAATACCCAAAGAACAGCATGGTTTGTCGAAGGTGCAAGTACAACAACTAACCTTGCCGACAGCCTTTTCGACTGGGCTATGGCAGTAAACAAAGGGTAATTTGTGGACATTATCTTTGATCTATCCAAAGCTTTTGATAGAGTCTGCCACGATAAGCTCATCGAGAAATAAAAGAGTTATGGCATTGGGGGGAATCTACTTTGCTGGTTTGAGTCATATTTACGGAACAGGCATATGACCGTGAAAGTTGGCTACGATTATTCTGAAAGACATCCGTGTCCGAGTGGCGTACCTCAAGGAGGGGCGCTGTCTCCTCTTTTATTTCTAATTTACACCATGGATTTACCTAACATTCTAAGAACATCATCATCTATTAAAGTACAAATGTACGCCGACGATATTAAGATTTACGGCATATTGACTCATCCAATTATGATAAAACATGGCACTCATGAAATCAATTGAGAATATGCTAAGTTGGTCTAGGCAGTGGAACCTTCCCCTTAACCTCGACAAATGTTCGGTCATGCACATCGGGCGGAGTAGATCAATTACATATGAAATCAACGGAGTTACACTCAAACAATGTTTTCCAGCTAAAGATTTGGGTGTTATTCTTGACCTCTGCCTCAATTTTGCAACGCATATAGAATTTGTGGTTAAAAAAGCATATAATGTCCTTTATGCTATTCTTAGAAGCGTTCATTACCAGAATCCGAAGATCCTCAAATGCTTGTATAGAACATATGTCCTACCGAACCTTGAATACTGCTCTCAGATATGGAGCCCATATCGGAAGAAAGAAATTAAAAAAATAGAAAAAGTACAACAAACTTTCACACGTTTGCTTTATCTTAGATGCTCCAAAAACAAAAATCTGAAAGATATTCTTTGCTACAACGATCGTCTGAAATTGTATGGAATGAGAAGCTTGGAGCACCGCAGAAAATTGTCCGACTTAATCTTTTGTTTTCGAATTTTATGTAAAGAGTTTATTCTCTCAGCTAGCAAGTATTGGACCTTCATTCCTGCTAGTGTACGCTCTTACTCCTTTAATCTACACTATTCCCCAATAAAAAGAAGAAGGTTTTTGCTGGCCTACAACAACTTATTTTATCGTGGAGCACGAATTACAACATCTACCTTCTGATATTTTGCGATCGTCTAGCAGTGCCTCCTTCAAGTCAAAACTGGAGAAAGTTGATTTACAGGATCTTGCTTACCTTTATGGTTGAATTCATTTTATTAAGAACCTTCTTTCAGTCACCATCCTTGTTCTATCGCGTTGCCTTACACGTTGAAGGTTGGATGCATGAATGCTGAGTCTCCAAAAATTCACTACGTTCTTCTACTATCGCGTTTGTCAGATGCTCCTTCAAACTAGCTACAGCTCGAATAACAATTTTACCACTATGACTACCGACATCTATTTTGCCATGATCAAATAGCACCAATTCGACATCTACATTGCTATAGCTGGCCATGTGCGATTACATGATCCGACTACAAAATGCATACCCAAATACAACTACCAGTTTGTGTCTTTTTAATATTACTTTCTTTCAAATGTCTTACTAAACCCAAGTCTTGCCATCACGTTAGTTTAGGTCTAATCAATTTACTTCTCTTTCCAATAATTACAGCTTGTTGACATGCTTCTAGTTGAATTATAAAAAGTGAAACATTTTATATTCTTCCTGAGGCAATGGACTCTCCCCGGAATCATTTGGGCAAGGTTGATCAATATTACTCCATTAACCTAGCCCCGCTTTGTTTCATTATTGCAAGAGCTTCTGCTGGCAAATTAATTGGCATGATCGCCATCTCCATAGATTACAATAACTTAACTTGATCTTTGCGCTCATGTATGAGTTATTCATCATTACAGCCTTTATCGTAATTCACTTGGCATCACTGCTCTCCCTGAGTCACTGGTTTGGTGAGGTCAGTATCGACCATCAAGCCTTGTTTGCTTGAAAAAAACAAAAGCATTTTGCTGGCAAAGGGGGCATGGGTACATCGCCATGGATCACATTACTCAATCCTGATAACTATAATCATCAAGCAGTCAAATACAAGCTTTCATCACACTTTTATTAAGATTAGACCTAGACAACATGATACACGATCATTGCGGTTAGAATATGAATAATTGCTTTTTGTTTTATTGTATGGAACGCCATTGAGCGTATAGAATAAATAAATAAATAAATACCCTAATTTCCGGGGTATAAGGCGCACCTTGTATAAGGCGCACCCGCCGCAGCGAACAATGGCGCGAAAACGCTTCCCAAATGATTGCCCCTAATTCTAAAAAGCTGAGCTCAGTGTGCTGTGGTCATTCTTTACTGCCAATAAATCATGCCTCCAGGTATTTTCTTCCTCTTCACAGAATGCATACTTTGATATCGTTTCTACAGGTGGGAAGAAGGTGCTCTCAATGGTGTTTACGGTGTTTAGATGACTCTTTTTTTTGTTTCCAGTATTGTTACCGGTGCTAAATTTGTGATTTCCTTTGTTTTCAATAATGCTAGTGGTACTGAAACTGTGCTATCCTTCAATGATACAACTGTTTTTTTTGTTCTAGTCTTGTCATTCTTGAAGAATCAAAAAGATAGTAAGGATTTGTTCTGAAACGAATCACTATTGAGAGGAAAACAGCAACGGGAGCAAAAAGCTACTGCTGGGTGAAAGAGATTGCTATTGGCTGCTTGTGCGGCACCGCGCATCGCGAACGTCGTCATACAATAGTTCGCGCGCGGTGAAAGCTACTGCGCCTTATACCCCGGAAATTAGGGTAGTTTCATAAGGCTGGGTTCATACTGACCCGTAAATTCTGGAGCTGTTCCAGCACAGCGCACAATTCGAGCGCTGTGCTGGAACTGTTCCGGAACATAAATTCAGTATGAACACAGCCTCAGTGTATCTTAAAAAGTTTAGAGGTTATATTGTGTTGCTTGTGTTTGGCAACGCCTGCCACATCAAAGCGTTTTACATGGTTTTGCACAAAGTGAAAATTTTGATACAATGACAACTTTCATATTATAGCTTTGTGTATATTCAATGCTTCAGTGGTCTCCTAAGATCAGAAACTCTCTTCTTACTGTGCATTTCTACAAATCTCATACTTCAAGGTGATTTTCACTAATACGCCTATTCTCTAAATTTGCTATTACATTCCACATTGCTTTGATTGATTTAGTTGAGTAAATTGTTTGTTCAATTAATATAAATTTTTGATATAAGATAATGGCACTTTGAGTTCGAAGGAATGATGGTAATGGTGGTTTCTTTGATGCCTCTGAGAATTTGCAGCTATGAAAACCAAAACGTGTTTCAAATTTTTCATTGCAGCTCAAATCTCGCTCCCATTAGCACGAATAGATTAAAGACTGTAGCGATATGAGAATTGTGCGTCACTTGCTGTAACAAATTCCCAACGAACATAAAAAGGCTAAGAATTCAACAGCCCTAAACAGCCTGCGGTGTAAACGAGTCAGTTCACAAATAGGCGTTTTCCGATAACTCGATTAACTAATCTTCTTATTTTGAAAGGTAGGTCTCTTTTCGATAAAAGCATTTTTACTAATAGTCAAGAGTTGCTTGGAGAATGTAAGCACACCTCGGTATATAAAGGAGATTTAGCAGCATCTGTAACAAAAAATGTGGAATAGAGCTGATTTGAGCAAGATAGAGAACTTTCTGTACACGGTGCAGAGAAAACAAACGGATTTATCCATCTTAAGCTTCGAATTGGCCAAAGAAAATGAGAAGAATAATGGTGCAATGGTTTGGTGTCACTTTTAAGTAGCTTAACTTGAGTTTTCTTTAGCTTTGAAGCATACAAATCTAGTATAATCCAAACTCTTTTTTTCCGAGTACGTCACAAAGGCCATTGCCACAGAAATCATAGAAGTTATAAAAACAGTATATATATTAGGTCATTCCGAAAGTAATTTCGCTTTTTTCAAACGGGCGCCACATTTGATAGAACAAAGGTTTCTGAGAGATCTTGATAGCATTCGAAACAGCATTTCATTCTCTTTCTAATGGTTATGAAACTGTTGCAAAACAATCAATGAGCTTTCAGAAATTAACCAAAATGTGCGACCCATGCTTTTTGAGATAGTCAAGTTTCACAATTTTTTGAAAATTTCATATCAATCCTCAGAAGAGGTTCAAGTGACGGTTCGATAGAGCAAAACTCATAGAATACAGTGCAACTTTTTTCTCTTTTCCATAGCTTGTCATACATTTTTAACAGAAATTTAACTGATGCTACCGATTTCCATACTTGGCCACTAAATCCTCGTAGAACATCAAACCTTGAGCAGCTCGGGTGTCATTCGATGCAGCTTTTTCTCCTCTTTCTAATGGGTGTTTTTTGTTTCCGATTCGTTTAGTTTCCGGGGATAAAATCATCGTAACTCATTTTTTAGCGAGCCCCAGGCTGTACCCGATATGCTCGAAATCTGATATTTTGAACCCATATACCCTCACTTGCTTTGTAAAATTAGTGCTAACTCATAGTACCATCTTGGTAGTCTTAAATTCCGAAAAAATATGATGTTTGATGCGATTATGGTTGGAGTGGGCCTGCCAAAATCCGATGGTTCTGTTAAAAAATCTTTTAAAAAATTACGGCGAGCTCCGAGAAAGGGAAAAAAGTAGCACTGTATTCTATAAGGTTTACTCTATCGAATCGTTAGTTGAACTCCTTCTGTGGATTGATATGAAAGGTTTAAAAAAATCGTGAAAATTGACCATCTCAAAAAGCATGGGTCGCAGATTTTGGTTATTTTCTGAAAGCTCATTGACTGGTTTGCAACAGTTTCATAACCATTGAAAAGAGAATGAAATTCTGCATCGAATGCCTCCAAGATCTCTTAGAAACCTTTGTTCCATCAGATGTGGCGCCCGTTTGAAAAAGCGAAATTACTTTCGGAATGACCTAATATATACCACTTGCAGCTGATTCCGACAGTCACCTAATAAATTCTCTTTTCCTTATGTTCCCTTGGTTCTAATATAATAGAAAGTAGATTTGCAATAGCAATTCTGGAACTAATTCTAAAATTTCAGTTACGCAACAAGGCTACAATTGCCTTTGATCCTAAGCATGAGAGACTCAAGCTATGAAAGAATTTTTTGATGCTTTTTCTTACAAGATGCAAATCGCATTTAGTGCTCTTCACGAAATAAAACTTTGCGCGTATGAAAAAAATTTTTACGGAAAGTCTAGAGTTTGCGCTTTTCATTGCGATGCGAAAAAGCTCATCTGAATATAAAGCTTTTCAAAAGTACGAGGCCGCTTGTTTTGTTTTGATTTCCAAAACTTTTTCTGAGGTTATAAAAAGCAAAGAAACTCTTTCAGATCTCACTTTTGATTATAATGGTATAAAAACTTGTTCACATATAGCGTTCCAAAATCGTTACTCAAAATCATCGAAGCAGCAGTAATAGGCGCACAGCATTTACATATGAGCTCTTCAGCTATAATTGTCCTGCGACAATCCTATAGAAACAGGCCTATTTTTGAGACAACCGTGTATCTGGGAGGCGTTCATGGGCTACTTTTCGAGATAGGCTGAACATTGTTCTCGCAGCAAAATTTGCACCTCACAAACAGCTCAAAGTTATAGCAGTTTGAAGCAAATTTTCCAAGAGTTCGAGAGCTTTTTTAGTTTATAATTAACGCCAGTACTCCGCTTAGAAGTGCCACCTTCAGTGATACTTGTACCTCCCTGATGATCATTGACGACCAAAGTATAATATGATAGCACAAATGAATTTTTTGAGAATTTGCGGAAATTTCATTTTGCGAGTAAAATTTTTTTATGCTCGCTTAGATGATTAAAAAGCTTTTTGTCCGGGCATTATGTTTTTTGATATCGAAGAAAAGAGACAATCTGCACAAAAGAGGAAAAACACAGTTCATTATTACGAATCCTACCACTTCAGTGGAATATTTGAATTATGAGCATAACACACTACATCAACATATTCTTTACAAACGCAGTGCAGCTTTCATCGAACTTTTCTAACTTCTAATCGCAAGTTCGCTTCAATCCAACTTTTTCAATATATCCATGTTTTGCAAAGGAGAATCAATCAGTCATAAACGCTGTGCTGTCGCTTTTCTCTCGTGTACCAGTATAAACAAACCCAAAAATTAATCAGAATTTTTCAGCACACTCATATTGCTGAAAACAACAATGAACTTTGTTTTTCTTTTTCTTCCTGGGAGCTTTTTACTTAGGGCCAACGAATGCTAGTACCCTCTCGCCAGAAGAGTCGCGTCGCTTCTAAGGCTGAAATTACGTTGTTTTAATCCGCAACAAAAATGTTGTGTTTTCAGCATGGAATGTATGAAGAAGCGCAAAGGTGACAAATGGACATACCAAAGAAAGTGTTCCTTCATTTGAGGCATCTCAGGAACCATTCTGAATGAAACGAGCACTTTTCCTTATTGCCTGTTTCTTTTGTTATAAGATGAAATAAAGCATTGTGCAGTGTGTTTTCAGAGAAATTCATCGTCAAATTCTTTGTTAAGAGAGTGTGGTATTCTCTAAGCACCTTCACTCTGCAACAAAGTCAGTCATTTGTCAGCAGCTATGTTTAATCTCAGACCGAGCAAAAAATCCTCCTTGCGCAATTTAGCGGAGAACACATTGAACTAAAATTGCTAAAAAGAGGATTATTCCAACCGTAAAAGTTTATTCTTTGTATCTCTTATTCGTTGTGCAAACAACGTTTCCACTTTTAATTCATGAGTGTCTTCAAATTGGCAAGTCCTGTCGTGGCCATGTTACCGTGAAAAGTTCTATCTAGCTTCTTTGGAAAATTGAGGGAAACAGCGCGTCATTTTCTTCCCATTTGTTGTTCCATTATGAACATAGAACACAGAACTTGTTATCTGAAAAAACAAAACGGCACTCGTGGCAGCAACCGCCGTCATAAGACCCAAGAAACAGAATGGAGTTTTCTAAAAAAAACGGATTGATCAGTCGTTAATTTTTGACTTCTGAGATAGAAGCATTGAAGCAGTATAAAGGAAGTAGATGCTTGCTTTGATCGGCTTCATCTGCTATTTTGGTATTTTTGCGCAGTGTAGACTTACTGTAAGCAGCAACACACACAAACTAATTTACATATCTTCACTGCCTTCATGGTCTGCTGCCTTAAGGTAACGAGGAGGTGCGGAGGTGGTGCAATATCTCAGCGCTTAGTAATCCTTTCACTGTTTTCCTCCTCATATCAACTTCTGCCCAGCTGTGCCCAGGGCTCGGCACGAAGTGGGCAAATGACAGGCTGGCGTTTTGAGTGAAAAAGCAAAGGGGATATCGTTTTTGCGGGGTCCAGGGCGAAGCCCCAAAAAAAATTGGTAGTGCTCTTTGCTTATCCTAACATGTTATGTATCTCAACAGGCGAACGCTGGAATTCGCGCGCGTCAAGCCGCGCCGTTGCTAATTGCCGCACGCGCAACGTCGTTCAAACGATACTATTTGTGACAGCATACATGAGTGGTTCTCAATGTCTGCACAACTATATGGCACGGAATTTCGTACGCGAACGAATCGAGGCCGGTGGAAACGGAGTATGAAAAATTATGAAAAATTTATGTGAACGGAACGAGTAATAGGCATTTTTTCCGAAAATTTTGCAAAATTGGTAAATGAAGATGTGAATTCAAATGGCTCGTCTGCAACGCACAGACAACGATATGGTATGAAACTTGGTACATGCATACGAACGGGCCTGCAGGGCTTGACTGAGGAGTTTCATTAAAAAATTGTGTAAGTGAAGGTTGTGGCAAACTTTTTTCTGAAATTTTCCCGCTTCCAAAAAAATGGAAAAATGGCTCGTTTGCAACGCAGACATGGCGAAATCGCGCGAGATTTGCTGTGTATACGCGCAGTAGGACTAAGGAACAAATTTTCCGGAAAGTTTCACATAAATCTCTTCTACACCTAACATTTAGTATATAATAACATTTTAGTTTCAAATCTCCCCCTCTCTTCTTTGCTAGAGCCAAAAATAGCTTTAGCAGCTCAATTTTCTAAGGACGAAAGCGTGCTCCAAATCGATCGGCGCCGCTGAGTCCTATAATCAGCGCAAATATGTGAGTGTTGGTCAGACAATGTTTTTTACGCTCAATTTTGATTATTGCAAATGTCGATAGTGTACAGTGTAGTGTTGCTTTGTTTATTTCGCTGTAGCTGAGATCTAAATTTTCAAACAATGCGTGTGAGACAGTAATTGGGTGACTGTAGTTGAATTTTCCAAAAAGGGGTCGATAGATGACCTTAACATTGCTTGCTTCATCAATACTCAATATCCATCTCTCTTAAAACATGAAAGGATCGGTATTATACTTGGGTCCGAATCGAATAGAAATTTGATCATTCGAATAAAACATTTGAATATATTCGTATTCGAAATTCGATATGAGTTCTTCCGTTTTCGAATAATATTCGTAATTGAGAAAACGGTGTTTCGAATAAAATTCGAAATTCGAATAATCAAAAAACAAGGTTTCGAATAAAATTCGAAAACTCGAATAATCAAAAAAGGAGGTTTCAAAAATTATTCGAAAAGTCGAATAATCAAAAAACGGGGTTTCGAATAGATTTTATTCGAATGTTTTATTCGAATGTTTATTCGAATTCGTATTCGAATGTACTCCGTATTCAGATTATTCGACTTTGTTGCAGAGACAACTGCTGAGTATCAAGCTCACTTCGTCCGCGTTTTTTTTCGCAAAACTCGGTAATGCATCTTTTGCAGCCGGTATACCTTTAAGCTGTATGGAAAGTCGAATTCTTCCGACAGCTTGCGACAGTAAAAAAATAATATGTGGATTTTAATTGGTGTTTTTTCTATCAATGAGATTGTTCTCACTGCTATTGGCACCAAATCAGCAAAGAAGATATCAAATTCAAGCTCATGTTCTGAGTTCATAATGAATTGAAATCTTTCACAGTACGTGGAAGAAAAGTATCCCAATCATGTAGAAAGTAGAGCAAGCCCTTTGCCATTACATTGTTGATGCTGATAAGAAATAAAGTTAATTTTGGTGTACATCAGTCAGATGAAGAAGAATTTTTGCACAGCATAAAAATTTGTATCGACTGCTTTTTTAGATCGTCCAATAATGGGTAGAATATGACTTTTTGCTGATGCATAGATTAGTTGCCGACCAACTTTATCGATTTTCAAAAAATCTTGAGCTGCGGGGCTGGGAGTTGGTACAAAGGGGTAAGTGAGGGTGCTGATTAGAACCGAAATCTATTTTGTTAATTTCAGCAATTTTTGGAAAATTTTGATCTAGGAGTTCGTATAGGGGATACTAGGGGGCTGATTATGATTGGATCGGCTTTAGCCAGATATGTCGGCAAGTTTGAGTGTGATTGCTTTAATTATTCCATAAATCATTCGAATATTTATTCGAAATTCACTTCCAATGTTCGAATATATTCGATATTCATTCAATCGATATTTTTAATTTTCCGAATTTATTCGAAATTCATTCACTCGGTATTTTTGATTTTCCGAATTTATTCGATATTTGTTTATTCGAGATTTTATCGTTTCGAATTCATTCGATATTCATTCATTCGATGAAAAATTATCGAATTACCCAAGTATAATCGGTATACTTGCACACCAATACGTATAACCAGTTTCTTTCTAATCGCATTATTTGTACGCAAATCGATTGTTGTGCAATTTCATTTGGCTTGTAGTTAGATCCAAACTTCTTCTTACTCTCCTGCTGTTCTGGGATGTTCATTTCTACAAAGTCTGACACTTTTACTAGTGTTACCGCTTTTATTGCCGTTGGGTAGTGAAATAATCACCAATACATAATCAGTCATTTTACTATTCTACAGCAATAAAAGGGGTACACTAGTGACACGAGTAACAAGCGTAAAACTGGTCAATAACACTGATAGCACGAGTAACACTAGTAACACGGATAACATTGGTAACTTCGCTAAACCGATCCCTAAGCAAATCGCATATGCCATTATGTTCAATACTTGGATATCCTCAAACGACGAAATGTGAGCTTTATTCTAATTTTTATACAGAGACAAATTGTATGCGAATTCATGATGATCTTGATTATCGTATGTGTCTCCTTTTTAACCAATGTTTTTTTTCGAAATTTTGGTGTTATGAGTAATTATAGCGCCTACACACAACATCAACTCGTCCATAGCTATGTCATCTCTTTCACACAGAACGTGCAAGTGTTGCTACTGGTACTTTATGGAGGTTGCGGAAACGGTGAAGCCAACACTGCTTCTCACAAGTCATCTGGAACTTGGACTCCGGTGAAACCTTGAAGTGAGCTCGGCATCATTTGCTACCTTTCAGATCTTTTTTCTCTATCTATATCTCGACTTGATATGATGGTATTTTGGTTAAAGTTTTCGAATTTATTCGGTATCCCTGCTTTTTTCGCCGTTTTCTTTTCAAAAGTTGAGCCCTGTTTTTTTTGAATCAATAGCGTGTATTAATGTATTGTAATGTTCCCATGCGGAGTGAGGAATTTTGAATAATGAGGTCTGGAAGCTGTCAATGTTATGTTGTTCAATGGCTCAACTCTAAGTCGCTCTCATCAAGCTGGTGGTCCCCAGCAAGAGGAGGTAGTGCTTCACGTCCGCATGTGCTTCCTGTACGAACCGTGCAGATGGTGGCAGCAATCAGGAATTGCTCCAAATAACAACGTTCGGACAGAGATTCGGAGTTGAATATTGAAGAAAAGGCTTCGCTAACTAATTCATGTTTCAGGAGTATCCGGGTTGTTTCATTGATATCTAAGCAAATCGAGATCGTGGAGCACCTGCTACAGCTCGAGGTGGTGGAGTACCTGGTGGAAATCCACTTTTCGTGCTCCAAGATTGTATGAGCCACGCAACCCTAAGGACATGCATTTTTTACTATAGTATGCTTCTAATCGTTACCGAAATTGCAAGATTGCACCATGGCTTTGGTAATTTTTGTAGTTCCGTACAAGCATCGTTCAAAAATTTCTTGTTATCATGAGCGTGGAAATATTGGTAGAAAAAGATTGCTGGTCTTTTTAGATTAATAACATTTTTCTTCATCATTCACCATTCACTGCAAGGCCACGTTCTTATAAGTACCTAGTTTTTGGATTTGAGTGGAGATTTTTCCGTGAATGATCTTCATGTGATTCTGATATAAATCCTGAACTTGTTTTCATCTCTGCAGTGAAAGAATGCGCAACAATCAGCGCGTATTTCGTTCATTTTTAGATCGTCCTCGTAATAGAGTGCGTTCCACGAACGACGAAGGTGATGCTCACCTGCTGGAGAGAATGTATGGACTACTGCTGGGGGTGGTAATCATGCTTGGCGAAGTCATAATAAAGATGGTGGATAACATAATGTATGGAATGATACTCAAAGTTAGTCGTCATTAGTGTAATGGCTTCAGTTTCTTCTTACAAATAGACCCTCCTACTAGACTCAAACTTCGGTACTAATTAATACGGTTGCATCTAACAAACAAGAGATCCCAAATAGCACTGGCGAACTGGAATGTGATACATATCGTCAAATGCATCTTGATGAGCTGATCCCAAATCTACCTTTCCTGTCCGCTGCGGGTTTCTCTGGAAGAAGTTGTGCGGTTTAACGTGCAACTCATTAAGCTTTAGTGCATGATGTACGATGCAAATATCAACCGGAAACGCAAACAAGCTTTTGAACGACATTATCGAAGGGCTGCGACTTAGGTGTTTGCCATAGTCATACTGTCAAACGCTCGTGACTTCTTTCAGAGAATCCCGCAAATAGGGAAGGTAGATTTAGAATTATTTTATCAACACGCATCTAAACCTATGCATTTCGTTCCAGGTTGCTAGGATCCTTCCCTAATAAGTAGCGTGCATTTTAAGGGGCCAACAGTAAGCTGGCACTGGAGCCTTTGAACGACAAAAATCTGAGCGTAAGAGTGAAAATGGACCCATGCCTGAACGAATGGACGACGGCAGGGCCCGGCACGCGGTGGGCAAAAGGGATTTTTCAAAACGAATTCCCCTTTGACCCCAAGATTTTTTACGAATACGTCTTTGAGCCCAAAAATGAGTTGTGCTTGTGCAACGCAGGCACCGGCCAAACGTTGCTCAAAAAGCGCCCAAAAGCGCTGGATTTATTCTGTTTTCTCTTCAATTTCCTCACTTAACACGTCCACGCTAGCCTAAAGACCACCACGTTAACATGCAATCGAAAAGTATGTTAAGAGGGATGAGATTCATGAAAAGAGATCAAAAAGGTATGGGCGCCTTCGAGCGCTTTTGGGCGAAGCCTGCTAAGTACTGCTAAGTAAGGATGCTAAGTACTTTACCAAAAGATAAACTATCAAGTGACATTTTAAAAGAAAACAAAACGTCAAAACCAAAAAAAGACGTTAAAATAGCTGTCTTACAAGATAAAACAAGGAAAAAAATGGGAAACTTGTTACAAGTCTGAGCGACGCCGTTCCCGCGCATATTGATCGATTGGGGCGCGCTTTCCTCAGTAAGAAAGGGTGCCGCTGATATTATTCTGATTATAGTAAAGAGGAGAATGGGAGTTTTGAAGCCAAAATTCTACCATAAAGTAAACTTTAGGTGTGGAAGAGATTTATGAAAGAATTTTGGAAAAATTATGTGAATTGAACGTTTTGCCCACCTCAGGTGGGCAAAACGTTCAATGCCCACCTGAGGTGGGCATTGAACGTTTTGCCGCGAATGTATGTGAATGAAGAGCGTGCTCAACTTTTTTCCAAATTAGGTGGGCATGCCCACCTAATTTGGAAAAAAGTTGAGCACGCTCTTCATTCACATAAGTTTTTCATAATTTTTCATACATTGCTCCTTAATCCTACTGCGCATATACATACCAAGTCTCGCGCGGTTTCGTTTTCTCTGCGCTTCAAACGGGCCATTTTTCTATTTTCTTGATGGTGGGAAAATCGCAGAAAAATGATTGCCACAACCTTCAGTCACATAATTTTTCAATGAAACTCCTCAGTAAAGCCTTGCAGGCCCGTGTGCATGTACGTACCAAATTATCATACCATATCGTCATCTGTGCGTTGCAGACGAGCTATTGAATTCACATCTTCATTTACCACTTTTGCAAAAATTTCGGACAGAATGCTTATTACTCGTTCCGTTCACATAAGTTTTCCATGATTTTTCATACTTTGTTTACACTAGCCTCTCTCGGTTTGTTTACGTAATTTCGTGTCATATGGTTATGCTTGCATTGAGAACTACTCATATATGCTGTTACAGATAGCGTCGTTTGAGCGACGTCGCGCGTGCGGCAGTTAGCGACGAGGCGGTTTGACGCGCGCGAATCCAGTGTTAGCCTGTAAAGGCACGTAAGACATGTTAAGATAGCAGTGAGCATAAACTATCAAATTTTTCCGGGACTTCGCCCCGGACCATGCAAAAGCGACTTCCCCTCTGCCTTTTTCCGCGTGAAACGATTTCTAGTCTGTCATTTGCCCACCTCATGCCGGGCCCTGGACGACGGAGAAGATCAAGAAACGTAAGTTGCATTTGATTGAAATCATGTACAAAATGTTTTTGAGGTTTTCTTCTTCAATAAAACTTGTTCCTTGGGTAAAGTTCACTGCGCAATTACTGGGACCAATTTTTGGGTCAAAGGGGAATTCGTTTTGGAAAACCTCGTTTGCCCACCACGTGCCGGGCCCTGGCTATGCCACTTGCTTCGCCCATTTAGCCGCAGCCGTTGTTCTGCAAGATTGATAGCTGCAGAACCCATGAAAGAAACATTTTAATGTGTAATGAAATAAGAAAACAATTCTAAATCTACTTCCCTATTTGCGGGATTTTCTGAAACAAGTTACGACCGTTTAACAGTATGACTATAACAAACACTAATCGCAGCCCTTCGATAATGTCGTTCAAAAGCTTATTTGTGTTTCCGGTTGATATTTGCATCGTACATCATGCATGCACGTTCAACCGCAGCACTTCTTCCAGAAAAACCCGCAGCGGACAGGAAAGGTAGATTTGGGATCAGCTCATCAAGATGCATTTGACGATATGTATCATATTCCAAGTCGCCACTGCTATTTGAGATCCCTTTTTTGTTAGATGCAACCGTATTAACTAGTACTGAAGTTTGAGTATCTAGTAGGAGGGTCTATTTGTAAGAAGAAACTGAAGCCACTACACTAATGACAGCTAACTTTGAGTACCATTCCATACATTATATTGTCCACCATCTTTATTATGACTTCCTCAAGCATGATTGCCACCCACAGCAGTAGTCTATACACCTCTAATCTTAGATCAAAGGTGAACAGAAAGATTATAAATGGTAGCAAAGACTATAGAGATAAGAGGGTCTTATGCACAACTGAGAAAGGGCTGACGGAGGCATATCCGCATGTCTTACATTTGGCCTGAATTTTCTAGAAGTTGAGAACTCAGTTCTCTCAAAAAAATTTTCTCCAAAATAAAATTATTGGAACAGATGGCTATACGAATCTTTGAAAAGTGAGCATCAGAACGATTTCCAGAATCAGAATATCAAAGATACAGTACTTCTTTGGAGATTCTTTAAATGGTTAGATGACTGTGGGAAACTGAACTACAAGAAGCACACGCTAAGGTCACTAAGCTCTGCAACTGTCAATCAAAAACAAACAAACCGGTAGCGCACGCGTCGGCTGACCTACTGAAAGTAGGTCGCCGATATGCTCCACCCTCGCGGACAGCTAGCATAGAGCAGTAATAATGAGGGGGCGTGATTTGTTTCAAATGTCCACGCTGGACCTCCCCTTGCAGTGACCTAATGTTCTCTGCCCCTTTGGGTTTGCAACCTAATTCCTCAGTGAAGAGATCGGAATTTTGGAATTTTTTGAGTCTTGAATACATCCAGAAGGAATTTTTTGATATGTCATAAATTAGCATGATGCAAAACGCACTTTTTGGTAGTCTCCATCGGTGAACAAAGGAAAGGATTGGCATAATATTTCTTGTCTGAGCTAAATGCTAAAGTGTCAAGATCTAGAACTTTTGAACAGCTTCATCGCGATCCATCGCTTCGCGCAATAATTTCTGTATAATTTGTCTTCCTCCATTAGGAGGAATGTTTTGACAGACAGAGATGGATTATATGGAATTGTAGAAGATAGAAAAGATAACAATCTGGCGATGCTTTAACTTCGGTTGCCCCAACACGATTTTACAATGGATTTATATCTACAAGTGAGCTATTGATATCTAGCATCTCTTGTAGTTCCCTCACCCTCAGAGCATTAGTAAAATTGTAGGTTTTTGGACATTTAGCATATCTAGCAAACAAAACACGAGTAATAATTGAGCGTCTTTACCTATACTGAAAAAACTATACTATAGTGTGCAAGAACGGGCAATAAAGGAATTAAGAACCTAAGACAAACATTTGCTTCTTAATCGAACTCGTTGCAAAGATGCAATACAGCTTGAAGGACTAGGCAAAAAATACTTCGAAGATTTTCACGAGAAGCATTGCACAAGTGAATGACAGTGCTAAAGAGCAATTTGTTGTGATACACGAATCAAAAAAGTCTCTTGAAGTACATTGTACATTGACTATTTTTTCTAAGGAGTTTGCAGCTATTAATCATTCAGAACAATGCTGAGAGCTAAATGAGCGAAGCAAATGGGGCAGCTGTGCAAAAGCTGAAATGAAATGAAAAACTGCAAGAGCTCGGCTATTTTGCTCAAATAACACAACGAGTTGTAGGGAAGCAGCAAACATCGAAATGCGACGTTTCAGTGCTGTGCTTTCGCTCGTCTATGAAGCAGACGCATATCAAATCTCTGAGGTGAATGTCTGTAGAGTTCCTTGTTCGAAATTTGAAGAGGAAGCAGATGCTTGTTGACAGTTGCTGAGCTGCGCTATACTGATAGCTTCACGCAGCTGAAGTTTCTATTTGCGAGTTACGTCAGTTACGTTAGTTACGTTTGCAATTAGAATCTGGGTAGTACTGAAGGCTCGGAAATATTGGGAAAAATTCATATCTTTGCTCAAATAAATCTCCAAGTTGCACATGCAGATTACACATCACATAAGAAACCATGCACCACTGCTGTATTTTTCGCTCACTTAGAAATCTAGGAAACAAATTCTCATGTTCATACAAAAACGAAGCTACGTTGTTTCCACTCATGTAAGTGTATAGTACAAGCCCTTAGAAGTACAACCGTAAATTTTCAGCTTTCTACAGGCCCTAATTTCCGAAAATTACCGAATTGAATTCTCCACACTCGGGTATTCCGTGCTAAAATCAATATTTCTCGAAAAATAGGAAATACAGAAAGCTGAAAATTTATTGTTATACTTCTAAGGGCTTGTGCTATACAATTACACGAGTGGGAACAGCGTAGCTTCGTAAGAATTAAACGAAGATATGAATTTTTCTTAATTTTCGAGCCTTCAGTACTACTCCGATTCTGAATGCAAATTTACGCTGGGTCGAAGCTGGCGCGAACTTTTGCATACCTTCTTGTAAAGCTTACTTTGCTCTATCGAATGGTTTCTCTGTCGAATGTACATGCATCAAGCTTCGAGAAATAGCAGATCTCTAAAAACGTCCCAGAATCTTCGAGCCAACCTAATATTTGTTATTTACCGTTATATATCAAACGAATGTTCTCTGAAATAACGCATGCAAATCCCAGAATGAAAGCTAAAAAAATATTTATCTAGTAATACCTGGTCGAAAAATCGACACTCTAGTTTTTTTGCAAGGTAAAAACGCTGATCATTGCCTTTATTTTCTCGCAGTCCCCTTGATACCAGCCTTTGAGCGTCACTCGAGTATCACATTCTTCCCGTAGGTGGCAGATTGCTTAGTGAAACTTGACAGAATAGCCTTGTAATCGAGGAAGCAAAGCTTTATACCTCTTTAGGAGGCAAACAATGGCGCGTGGTCTTGGGCTCCAGCAGGATTTCCTTTGTTTTTCGGCTATCCACTTATTTCAGTGGTCTCTGTGCGCTGTTAAAACAAAAGGAAAAGCTTAGCTTGCGGGAGAATAGTAGTTGTGAGTACTTGTATGCAAGGAAAATGACAGATGCAAAAACAATACAAAGGGATTAAGATCAGCTACATCATGCATGATTCTTAAACTTCAACACCACTTTGACTGATTTGAAATCAATCAGGTTTTTTTAGAATGAATGAAAATTTCGGCATTCATGAAAGAAAACGATATGTACATAGACTGAAGATGGACTGTATTTGAAAAATCTTTTTCCGGGCCAAACTTAGTTACCAAAAAACGAGGTTGAAAATGAGATTCTATCGCAAACTGGTTACCAGACACTATGCTGCCAGAAATTCAAAATGGTGTCGTTTTTTCCAAATTTGGCAAACCTCATTCGATACCACGCAATAAATCTGCGCATACAGGCTGCGAAAGCCCATTTAAGTCGGGCGAGAAATTATTGCGATTGTTCCTGTTCTGCTCCTGTTCTTATCCGTTGCTTTACAACGTAGTGTTCTGTAGGAAGTCACAACGAGATCATTTAACATTCAGCAGCGAGACTGATGACAAGATGCTTAAGTTGCTTGTAAATATGCAAAGCGGATGCCCTAGACTGATTTGGGTCTACCACGAGTTTGCTAATGATGACTCTGCTTTTTCTGAAAGGTTTTTTACTCGCAACCGATGTTTGAACTTGAGCCGTTTCTTATTTTACAATGCAGACAAAGTAGATGGTTCATCATCGATGTTTGTGCGTCGATACAAACTCTTGAAAGCAATACTCAAGATTCAGTGCAGAAGAAAACCTCTGAAATTTCAGGAGATATGGTCGAAATAACATCTTAAGTGCAGGACAAGCTCATTGTAGAAGTCCATGTCTTTAGTCGGCGCTGAGGATCTTTTGGCTGAAAAAACTGATGAGGTCATAGATGCGTAACATGTGATGTTTCAAAATCAACCAATCTGTCAAAGCTTTTAACATCACCGAGTTGTGCGACATATCCTCGTGTGTATCTCGTATGAATTATAAAACTTCACACATGACACCAAAAGGTTTTTGAGTAAACTTCAGTGCTCTTCGCATGAAAATAACAATTGGACTATGAGAAAAACAAAAGTAGTCCACTAAAAAAGATTCTTGGCGTGAACACACCTGCGATCACCCTGGAAAGCACAGTAGAATTAAATTCAAGGAAAAACTAAATTAACCTTAAATGTTGCTATAAAAGTGCGTGAAACTTGAAGGTGGGTGAATAACAGCTATAGTAGTTTATGCTTGAAAGCCTAATGAGTAGAAAAAAAACATAAGAGCTAGCCATAACAGCGCCAAAAATAAAACACTAATGAGCAAGTTATGTTCTCCTCGAAGCATAATGAGATGACTCTTTTGACTCTGCAGACTTAAAGAAGTTGTAAAGAAATTTTCCAAAGGGCGGTTGTGAATAGAAGAGAAATAGGCTGCATTCTGCTTATATAAAGGTTCCTATTTTCTCACTTTGGGATAGGCTGGATGCAACAGCCATTATTGTACTACTCCAATTTCACCACCTGTCCTTGCAGCTTGCAAATGCTTTCACTTTTTACAAACATCTTCTCTTCGATATGCATGGAACAATGTTAAATGGTATAACGAACAAGCCTAGATTCAGTTGTAAAAAATACAAGAAGCCTTGAGTATTCTCGCAAGCTAATTATAAAAGGGCAGTCCTATGTTTCCGTTCGGGGGAGAGTTGGGGAGACGAAAAAATTGTTGGATACTTCTAAATATTTGGCGAGGCTGGCTCATGACCTCGGAATTTCAGAATATGAGGGTGTGGCTACTGCTATAATTTATTTATTTACAAAATGCACAATAAGTGCGCACGAGTAAATGTATTGCAATAGATAGATGAGAGAGTATGAGAGGATAAGGATGAAGGAAGCCAACATGTGTAAAAAGTAGACAACATCAATTCAGCAGTAATCTATTCAAATCAATGTTGAATAATTTTCTCTTGAACATTTGGGCATTACTTGATTGTAGAATATGAGGCGGAAGATGTTGTAACCATCTTGCACCTCTACAAATCAACATGTTAAAAGTTAGCAGAAATTGCTTTTTATTGATTGGGGGATAATGCAAGTTAAACGATCCAGAGCGTTGATTGGTGGGTATAAATATCCAGTATTTACTAGCTTTGAGTCTGATTTCTCTACGTAAGATTCTAAAGCAGAGAACCAGATCAGAGACTTTTCGACGATATGCCAAACTTCGCATATTGAGAATTTCCAGACGATCATTGTAATCGGGAACGTTTCTGTTGAACCAGCACCTGCGAAATAGTAATCGAGTAAAAGTATGTTGTACCTTTTCTAATTTCCTCACATCTTTATTACAGTAAGGGCTCCAAACTTGTGAGCAATATTCAAGATGAGGTAACACATATGTTCTGTACAGGAGCTTTAAAACTGAAGGATTTTGTGAGTGTATATTCCGAAAAATGGCATACAGTACAGTATACGCCTTTCTGACTATACAATTTATGTGTAGTGAAAATTTGAGGGTAGAATCAATAAGAATTCCCAAATCTTTGATTGAAGTGCACTCCCTTAAAGTTATTCCGTCAATTTCACATTTTGATGTTGTAGTATTCCCAATGTGCATAACGCAACATTTGTCCAGGTTGAGAGGAATATCCCAATTTACTGACCATTCAAGCATTCTTCTGATAGAATTTCTAAGGGCTGACTGAACCTCCAAGAAATCATTAGAATCGTAGATACCGTAAATTGTTATATCGTCAGCATATATCTGTACTTTGATGAAGATGAGGTTTTCAGTATCTTAGGTAGGTCTAAAGTGTATAAGAGGAATAGCAAGGGCGAGAGCACACCACCCTGTGGGACTCCGCTTTTGCATGCGTACTTTTCAGAGTAACTATGGCCTATTCTGACAGTCATATGTCTGTTTTGCAGATAAGAAATTAGCCAAGCTAGCAGAGTACCAGAAATTCCAAGTCCTTCGAGCTTTTTTATGAGTTTCTCATGAGGAACTTTGTCAAAAGCTTTCGAAAGATCGAAGAAAATTATATCTATAGATTTTTTGTGGTTGATAGCTAAGGTCCAGTTAAAAATACTATCCAATAGGTTGGTGGCAGTAGATGCTCCCTCAAGAAAGCCATGATGCTCTATGGGTATAAGATTTGCTTTGAAAAGCCATGATGTAATTACATCTCTCAGGATTTTCTCCATAACCTTGACAGATGTGGAGGTTATGCTAATCGGGCGGAAGTGCGATACAAGGCTTGGGTTTGAACTTTTTGGGATTGCTGTTATCAAATCCTCTTTCCATAATCCAGGTAGTTTGCCAAACATTATGGAAATATTAAAAATGTGTGTCAAGGGTTTGGAAAGTGCATCGGCACATTCTTTATAAATAATTTGAGGTATACCATCATATGGTTCTGAGAGTGATGGCTTTAACTTCTTTAGAATCCGGAGGATGTCATTAGTATTGAAATAAAATTCATGTAGTGAGCGATTTTCAAATTTTGAAAAATTCGTTCCTTGGTTGGCAATCGTGTTGTTGGGGTTATGAGTAAAAACACTAGCAAAGTATTTAGCTAGGGCATTAGCTTTGTCAGCATCACAACAATAAGCGTTTCCGTAAGTATCTTTGATTACTGGTAGACGAGGACATCCTTTCAGTTTTCTGTTAATGTAATGGAAAAGATATTTCGATGATTCTTTGGAAAGCAATCTACGTTCACGATTAGCAAGAAACTTTTTCAAATGTAGATTGAGATCTAAGGAAACTTTCTTATAGACAACATTAGCCCTAGGATGAGTTAGATGCATGAAAAGGCGATGTTTTTGTTCAAGTAAATTTCGAATTTGTTTAGGATATCGTACTTCGGTATGTGAGGGAATTCGAAAGGGTACATACCTGCATAGAGCTTCATAGATAACTTTGCAAAATCTCTGATAAATATCATCAACTGATAAATACTGGTCGAAGACATGCAGCCGATCAACACTGAGAAGATATGCATTAAGAGAGACAAAATCAGTTCTAAGGAAATCAGGTATAGGAATGAGTGACGAAGAACATAGTGTTTCTTTTAATTCAGATTGCACCATGGAATGATCAGAGTTTGCAAGGGGGGCTAGTATTCGTACATTCGATATAATAGGCGAATTAGAAAGGATTAGGTCAAGGGTGTGATCTGCATGGGTTGCTTTATCTACATATTGACGTAAGTCTAATTGATTAAATAAGCCAAAAAATCTAGCAGAATATACATCATGAGGCTTATTATTGTTCCAGTCGATATGTAGATTGAAATCATCTAGTAGTACAGTATCAGAATTTGTATTCGCTTGTGGTTATTGTGGTTATGTGTTGTTATTTGTGGTTATTTGTGGTTATCTCGTTTCCACAACTATTTTGATCGAAGTATATACAGCTCACTTCCACATAGTTGTACACATTCTACCGTCGGTACGCCACTGGAAATGAAAGAGAAAAGATGGACGTGATAAACAAAACGAATGATTAGCAGATCGAGATTGTTTCAGCGAATAGAGTTTCATTAGGTCGTCGTAAAACTACTAGGTCGTTGCAAAAATTTTGTCAGTTTTTTCAATCCATCGGCAAACACGCTAGAATAAAGACAAATAATTACTTCAAAATGTAGAATTTCTACCTCTTTCCAGCTGCTAAACTGCCATTATGTTTCGTTGCGAGATTTATGAGATATTT
The DNA here is from genome assembly GCA_958299035.1 of Cylicocyclus nassatus. Taxonomy (NCBI): domain Eukaryota; kingdom Metazoa; phylum Nematoda; class Chromadorea; order Rhabditida; family Strongylidae; genus Cylicocyclus; species Cylicocyclus nassatus. Next base: position 26,111,453 of record CATQJL010000223.1, read on the forward strand.
GCTGGAAATTACAGCCACTTGTTTTTACCATGTCCGGTTTTCGTTAATTTTCAAAATTTTTGTATGAGACTTTCGGAGGAGTCCTAGTAACTATCTGATAGGGCAAACCTTTTGCCAACAGAAGCAATTTTTTGTAACACTACGGTTTGTCTTTTAGAATTTCTACAATTTATTTTTTGAAGTGACCAAGTTTTACATTCAGCCTATTTTAACTTCGTAGAACATAAAATGTGAAATTCCAGTTACCATTCGATATAACTTTTTCTCCTCCTAGCACTAGTCTTTTTTACCGAAATAGGCGAAATTTGTGGGGAAAATTACAGTATTTCTCTATTTCAAAAGTGCTGACGTAACCTATGTTTCAAAATCTTCATAATTTGAAGCGAAAATCGCTCATTTATTGGGTTGTTTCAAAAGTTCTACCCGTTTTCAAACTTTGACTTTGATTCAACATAACTCTTCTCAGAAATAATCTTTGCAATTGTTATAAACTGTATTATAATCTGCAAATCTTTGGCTATTCTGAGCACTCTTTAAGATTATTGCAGTAACAGTGGAGAAGATTTTATAGGCGAAAATCGAGGAACATCCCCTCGTAGAAACCTTCACTTTGCAAAAGCATAACTTGATTTGGAATATAGCTGAGTTGCATGAGCACTGCTCACAGTGTAGCCCATAGTCGACTGAGCAGTACCGCTAACTTTGGATTTGACCAAACTCCTTCATAAAAATTTTGTGCTGAAAAATCAGAAAGGACTCACTTATTTTGCTCTTTCTGAGGCGGCAAAAAACGCAATTTTTTGACATTTTTGATTTGTTCGCCGTTGACAAACCAGGGAATCTTTTCGTTTTTCTAGTAGCAGTTGTTCTAGCTCTTATCTTACTATATAGAGTAAAAGTTCCGCGATTGCAATATGTTTATGATTTTTATGCGACTTGAAGGGACCATAAAGACAGGTTATGTTTGAGCTAAAAATTTGTAGGTTCAAAATTTTTCTGAAATTACATCTCGATGAGCGTTTCGTAGCACAAGTCTCCAGCAAACACTGTATATGTTTTGGAAGGAATTTCTTCTTTTGGCTGTAGATTTCACGGCGATAAAGCAAAGACGAAAATTCTCACATTTGTTTCGCTGTCTTTTTAATGTAACAACCACACAGCGAACAAAGATCTATGAAAAAGAAAATATGCCTGAAAAACTAGAAGAAAAGAGCTTTTGAATGGTGTAAACATTGTTTATGCAAAATGGGTTTTTCCTCCAAAATCGGCAGTTCAAAAAAAGGTATCGAAAACGGGTAGAACTTTTGCAACAACCCAATACTTTGAAATGGTAGCTAGTAATAATCAAGTGTTAGAACCTCAGTGTTCTGTAGGTTTTGCAGTGTTTGATGCGACAACAGGTTATGCGATTTTCCCAAAACACAAGAGTTTTGGAAAACTATTTAGCAAAATTCTGAAAAAGCAGCTGAAGAAAAGCAAAAAATTGCATAAGTTGGCAAAAGGTTTGCCCTATCTGGAGGTTATTGAGGCTTTTCCGGAAGTTTCATATAAAAATTTTGAAAATTAGTGAAATTTGGACATGGTAAAAACGAGTGGTTGTAATTTCCAGCAAATTTCTCGTCAATCTCGCAACGAAACACAGTGGCAGTTTAGCAGCTGGAAAGAGGAAAAATTCTGCATTGGATACGCTTTGAAGTATTTGTTTATCTTCATTCTAGCGCATTTAACGAGGGATTGAAAAAACTGAAAAAACTTTTGCACCGACCTAATACATTCAGGGCCCGGCACGAGCTTGTCAAAAGGGGTTTTCGAAAACGAATTCCCCTTTGACCCAAAATTTGTTTACGATTTCCCCTTTGACCCCAAAATTGGTCCCAGTGATTCTGCAGTGAACACTTTACCCAAAAAAGAACATTTATTAAAGAAAAAATCAACAAAACAAAGAAAAAAAGAGATCAGATGAGAGATCTTGAGTGATATCAATGATTTGCATGGCAGCTAGGAAGGGTGAGAGCGGGGTGAGGGGGGGGGGGGAGAGATTCGTATCATCCAAAAATGTCTCCGTTCTCGAAATCGGCGAGTACGGCTGCTTTAGGTGCTTTTTTCTTCTCATCGTTAGCCTTTAGCGGTTCAAGAAGTCTTATCTACAGGTGGAGGGCTTGACATGTTCCACTCGGATGTTGATGCGCTTGGGGATGATTCGTCCTCTGTAAAAACAACACTTCAACAAAATTAAACGTTTTGGAAATCGTATGGACTACAACATCTCCATTTTTAATAGTGTAAGGGAAACAAGCAATGCGTAGTCTATAAATTTAGCTTTCAGCATTCGTGGCTGTCTGGAGAGATTTAGTCTCTTCTATCATCACATAATCTTGACTGACTTGTATTGACAATCTTGAAATCAAAATCGGTATGATCGAAGCACCTTGTGACCTTTTCAAAAAAAACAAGGTGCAGTGAAGCCTCAGCAGTAGACAGCGTAGAGAAATCTCATGGAGACAGACGAAAGAAAGCCAAAGATGACGAAAGTAAGTAAATGAGGAATGTGGAATACTATCATGACTTATAATAACGAGCTAAGGCTGTTTACGTGACTTTGTGTGTGTGTTTGTGTGTCTGTTACGAAATTCGTGGAGCGTGTTCCAGCAAACGTCCTGGGCCCAAATTTTGCACAGCACATGCTACCAGCACAAAACTCCACCATGCAAAAGCATGAGCGGATTCGTTGAGTGGATCCCTCAGAAATTGCGCGCCAAACGGGTCCACCCGGCTTCTGTACCGCAAAATACGGTCCGTATCACCTCTTTTTGCAGAGTCGTTGATGAATTTGGTAAGCAAATGTGCAAGCGATGGAGTTTAGGCAGAAAAGTGGTCGAAAATTTACTACATAACGAAAACAGAGCCAAAACGAATTGGTTGTGTAAATGGTCAATTTGCCAGGGTTCTAGCTAAGCGTTTGAGAAAATTTCCGCACAGAGATGTAGCTCACGGTTATCATTACCTTTATGGCGACTACCAAGTCATGAAAATCCAAAAACCTATTCAAATTAGCGTTTGTCTTCCTGCGAAAAGTTTCTTCCACGCGAAATCACCGATTTCACGTGAAAAGACTTTCTAAATGAGTGGTTGTTTACATTTTATTCGTGGTAGTCGGCATAGCGCGGTGAGTTCCAATGCCACGATTTTACGAGAATGAGTAAGGCACATAGATAGTAGAGCCAGTGCGAACCTCTGCGAAGCAGAGGTGACGCACTGGTTTGATTGATAAGTTGGATAGGCAAAAGCAGACAGTGGAAAGCAACGCCTGCCGCCAGCAGTGCCTTCTACGGTAGGATAGGACTTCAAATTTATGAAGCTAAAGTGGACGAACGGATAGAGCCGTCACTGCCTTTGCGAACTACTCTTTTGGCACATGCTATTGCATGTTGTATGAGGACCATTAGTCAGCGAAAATGGGGCCGAGCTGCGGCAATTTTTCTACGCGTAAAATAAAAGCTGAGATTACCACAAAAATCAAAATTTGAAGAGGGCGAGATCAAGGATTTTATTGGATTGCAGAAAGCTCTCAAGTTTATTAGCATGATAGGATGATGAAAATCGCGCATTAAATTCTGATGAAAAAATGAAAAAAATTGTGAGGTAAACTGGTGCAGCTTCATAATTGGATACCCATCAAACGATGAAAGGCGACAATTTCAGCTAAATGATTTGAAGTATTAGGTTGTCAAGAAAATAATGTCGTTTTTTATTTGCTTGCTTTAACAGAGCAACCAGACTCAACCTACTAGGATAATGGATATTGTTCGATAGAGCAAAGCAAGCTCTACAAGAAGGCATTCATGATTTTTTGCCAAGTTCGATCCACGGAGAGTTCGAACTCAAAATCTAAAAATTCCAAATGCCCAAAAAATCGAAAAAAAAACCAGATCTCCGTCCAAATTATTTATACGGACCTCCCACTCGCTCACATCAATACTTTCGATATCTGATATTTAAATGTGCGACTGCTGTATTTTTTCCTTGACTACAAACTGAGAAAACAAAAATTTTCATGTTTTTCTAAAAGCAATGCCGAGCCGTTCTTGCATATGTGATTCTATACTACAAGCCTAGGTAAGTATGAGTGCAGATTTTCAGCCCATTCCGAGCAGTAGTTTTCGAGAAATATCGAAATCAGCTTTCTTCTTTTCAGTTTCAGTGCTAAAAGCAACATTTCTCGAAAACTACCGCTCGAAGTAGGCTGAAAATTTATAGTTATACTTACCTAAACTTGTAGTATAGAATTATATATGCAGGAACAGCTAAGTGATTGCAGTAAGGACGGCTTGTAAACGAAGAACTGTAAAAACGAGGGGAAATGTCCATAGCATCCCAATCGCTGGCTTAGAAAAATGGGGTTGCGATTCTCTATATGGTGATCGTGAAAGCAACATTTGCACGGCACGACCCACCTTGAGAAATCACTGTAAGGAAGTGAAGGGTAATAATGTTCCAAAATCTCACATGAAATAGCAGTTGTTGTTGTTGATGGTGTAGTAAAGACAGTGCATTCATTATAGGAGCTATAGCCGATCCTACGAGATAGATCAATTTGTCCAAGCCTCTAGTCCGACATTCCACTGAAATTATAGAATTTCGGACTGACGTCAAACTGATATCAATAAGTAGGCTCACACGTCCTCCGTAAAGATTAGCAAGGTATGGATATATCAACAGTTGTAAAAAGGTGCAAGACTCAAGAAAGTATATAGAAGTTAATGTGTTGTCTAGGACCATCCAGCTGAGCCCCCCAATTTCCGAAAAAGTGAATGGAAAAAAGGATTTGGAATAATCTCTCTGCTCTAGGCTTTTTGATCTGCTTGATGAAGAGAATCACCCACCGGCTCGAATGGAAAAATTCGACGCATGATTTCATTTAACCTACTCATTCAGAGCAGAAAATCGGTAAGGAAGGCAAAACGGTTGAGGCAACGTTTGCGGAATTTGCAATAACCATACCATCTAGAAACAGTAAAACACGATGAAAGTAATGCACGTACCACTTTCCCGTCCGTCTTGATAGTACTGCAGCGAAATATTATAGCAATGCCGTATAGTACTCAGAAACGCCGTTATCGATTGGAGCGCGCTTTCCTCCATAGGAAACGGGGCTGTAGAGGCTATTTTTGCCTCTAGCAATGAGGAGAGGAGAAGGTTTGAAACCAAATTCTCAGTATATACTAATCCTTAGGCGTAGAGTAGATTTATGGAAAAATTTTGAAAAAATTATGTGAATTGAGAGTTTTGCCAAGCTCAGCTTGTCATTAGCTTGTCGAATGACAAGCTAATTTGGAAATAAATTGGGGAAACTCTTCATTCACATATGTTTTTCATAATTTTTCACACTTTGTTACTTAGTCCTACTGCGCATATACACACCGAATCCCGAGCGATTTCGTCGCCTCTGCGTTGCAAACGAGCCATTTTTCCATTTCTTTGGTAGCGGGAAATTTTCAGAAAAAACTCTGCCACAACCTTCGGTCACATAATTTTTAAATGAAACTCCTAAGTTAGCTCCTACAGGCTTGTGTCCACGTGCGTACCAAGTTTCATACCACATCGTCATCTGCGCGTTGAAAACGAGCCATTTGAATTTACAACTTCATTTACCAATTTTGCAAAATCTTTGAAAAAATGCTTATTACTCGTCCCGTTCACATAAGTTTTTCATAATTTTTCATACTTTGTTTCCACTAGCCTCTCTCCGTTCGCCTACAAAATCTGGTGTCATACCGTGACGCGTACATTGAGAAACTAGTCATGTATGCCGTTACAAATAGCTCGTTTGAGCGACGTCGCGCGTGCGGCAACTAGCGACGTCGCGCGTGCGGCAATTAGCGACGGCGCGGTTTGACGCGCGCGAACTCCAGTCTTCGCATGTTGAGGCACATAACGTGTTAAAATGAGCAGAGAACGTGCACTACCAATTTTTTTCCGGGGCTCCGCCCCGGACCCCCGCAAAAACGATTTCCCCTTTGCTTTTTTTGCCGAAAACGATTTCCAGCTTGTCATTTGACAAGCTCGTGCCGGGCCCTGAATACATTCCTTTCCATTCTTTCTTGGCTCTGTTTTTTCTGTTCACCAAATAACGCTTGGTCTAAAACGCTAGCCTAAAAAATCGCATTTCTTATTCTCAAAACTCTAGCGATGAAGCCAGGAGTAAGTGATGGGATTTGGCTCCAGATCTAGAGAAGTTTTGGCATATGCCTACAGTGCTGGCCAAAAGTGTTCTCATCAAGTTTGAGAACTTTTTAGACTGTTGAGCCCAATTTTTGAGCTGAAAAGTGCTCCGAATCCGAGTTGAGATGATGGTAGTTTTTGAAGCATGCCAAGTAAGTTTTTTCTGCTGCGTTCGCAAGCCGCCACTGCACGTCCAGATGGTACAATCTTTCCACAAACGTATAGATCAGCCGATTACTTTTCGACAACCTAATGATCTGCGCAATTTTTGCGGTCTTTGGCGTTCAAGTAAATTTGCTTTGTAAAATCCCCCTTTCTGGAGTTTGATAAATGCCGATTGCACTGCATATCTCAAGGCTTAGGGGTACATCTGTAGCCCAGATACTGGAGAGTGACAAGTTTTTCAAAGACGTTTAGCAGAAAGTGGCTGCAAGTTTTGACCAACCTCTATTTTACTTTTTTCGCCAACTTTCCGAAAGCTCCCTTCAGTGTGCATGAAATTGCATGATTTTTTTGACATAGTGTTAAGCGGTGTGATATGCAAGTAATATCGAAGTTTGGATTCGTTCTATGCAAAACAGAATTGGATATATTAGGTTGTAAAAGAATTAATGCAGGTTTTAAATTCAAACCGCAACAAGTCATACATTTCTCATTTCTAAGTAGGTTGTAAAACACCATTCGATAGAGCAAAGCAATCTCTATAAGGTGGCAATCTTGCTTTAGCAACAACTCTGATCCACCACGAGTTTCGAGCCAAAAACTGAAAAAATTTAACTGCCCGAAAATTTGAAAAAGTCGTAACTCAGTTCATAAAAAATCCTACAAAAATTCTAGCTCGCTCATATAAACACTATCCACATAAGGCATCTATATACGCCTTTGCCTATTTTCTTCTCTGTTAGAACTCAAAAAAACGGAAATTTTCGTGCGTTTTCCAAAGTGATGCTGTGCCGTTCCACCATAAGTAGTTGTATACTACAAACCTGTAGAAGTGTAAACGTGAGTTTCCAGCTCTCTACAAGCTTTAGTTCTCAAAAAATATTGAATACAATTTCGCTAGTCATGTGGTCTAAGCTAAAATTCAAATTTCTTGAGAACTAAAGCTTGTAGAGAGCTGAAAATTTACGTTTGTAGTTCTACATGTTTTGGTATACAACTACTTATGGGGGAACGGCACAGCATCACTTTGGCAAACGCACGAAAATTTCCGTTTTCTTGAGTTCTAACAGAGAAGAAAATACGGCAAAGGCGTATATAGATGCCCTATGTGAATAGGGTTTACGTGAGCAAGTTAGAATTTTTGTAGGTTTTTATGAATTGAGTTACAATTTTTCTCAATTTTTCGGACAGTTGAATCTTTTTAGTTTTTGGCTCAAAACTCGTGGTGGATCAGAGTTGTTGCTAAAGCAAAATTGCTACTTTGTAGAGATTGCTTTGCTCTATCGAATGGTATTTTGCAACCTACTCAGAAATGAGAAGTGTATGACTTATTGCGGTTGAAATTCAAAACCTGCATTAATTCTGTTACAACCTAATAGCAAAATTTCGGAGTGGCTGCAAACTTTTGGCCAGCACTGTAGGCATATGCCAAAACTTCTCTAGATCTGAAGCCAAATCCCATCACTTACTCCTGGCTTCATCGCTAGAGTTTTGAGAATAAGAAATGCGATTTTTTAGGCTAGCGTTTTAGACCAAGCGTTATTTGGTGAACAGAAAAAACAGAGCCAAGAAAGAATGGAAGGGAATGTATTCAGGGCCCGGCACGAGCTTGTCAAATGACAAGCTGGAAATCGTTTTCGGCAAAAAAAGCAAAGGGGAAATCGTTTTTGCGGGGTCCGGGGCGGAGCCCCGGAAAAAAAATTGGTAGTGCACGTTCTCTGCTTATTTTAACATGTTATGTGCCTCAACATGCGAAGACTGGAGTTCGCGCGCGTCAAACCGCGCCGTCGCTAATTGCCGCACGCGCGACGTCGCTAGTTGCCGCACGCGCGACGTCGCTCAAACGAGCTATTTGTAACGGCATACATGACTAGTTCTCAATGTACGCGTCACGATATGACACCAGATTTTGTAGGCGAACGGAGAGAGGCTAGTGGAAACAAAGTATGAAAAATTATGAAAAACTTATGTGAACGGGACGAGTAATAAGCATTTTTTCCAAAGATTTTGCAAAATTGGTAAATGAAGCTGTAAATTCAAATGGCTCGTTTTCAACGCGCAGATGACGATGTGGTATGAAACTTGGTACGCACGTGGACACAAGCCTGTAGGAGCTAACATAGGAGTTTCATTGAAAAATTATGTGACTGAAGATTGTGGCAAAGTTTTAATCTTAAAGGACATCTTTCAACGGAGCAAACCTCACTTTCTATCATTTACGTACTGCTCAGCTTAAGATGCTCAACGGGGATATTATATGCGTCTGTGTCAGAGTAAGAATTCATTTACCTTACGAAGGAGGCTTTTTTTTGCACAGTGAGGCTGAATTTGGGGCAATCCTATATTTTAAATACGGTAATTCTTACATTAACAGAGATGCTTCCGTATTCTTACATGAATACGTTGCTTAAAAAACATCAGTTTCATAAAAAGTTGACTACTTAATTAGTCTAACAAATCAAAGAATTCGTTTTCAGAAAAGCCATCTAAGTATTTGACTTGCCAAATGAACTTCAATTTATAAATTCAAGCAAAGTTATTGTCATAGTCTCCAGTAGCTGTAAGACCAGCTCACAACCAAAGTATCTGGAAGGCTCGAGGCGTAGCATGCGGACAGCTCTCGTGACGATGCTAGAGTCCTTTCTCTCATTATCGTTCAGGCAAGCTTTCCTAACAGCACGAAATCTGATTACTGAAAATGTCTTCCAGTTCAAACCGATTTCATCGTGTATTTTTAACAATTGCAGACCAAACTAATCAGGAAATTCTCAGATATAAACAGAGTGGAAGCCAGAAATCAAAAAATGTATCGCAATCATCGTTTTACATCTCACAGGTAAATATGTTTGCATGCTTTGCCTATGTTTTTCCGTATATATTTATGTTTGTATGTTCTCGTATGTTTTGTATTTCCGCGAAATTGGATAATTCCACAACTCTTGCTAACTTGGTGCTTTATAGTTTCATAAGCTGGTTTCATACTGACCCGTAAATTCCGGAGCTGTTCCAGCACAGCGCACCATTCGAGCGCTATGCTGGAACTGTTACGGAACATAAAATCAGTATAAACGCAGCCTAAGTGTGTCTCAAAAAGTTTAGAGATTATATTGTATTGCTTGTGCTTGGCAACGCCTGCCACATCAAAGCGCTCCACAAGATTTCGCACAAAGTGAAAATTTTGATGTAATGACAACTTTCGTATTATTGCTTTGTGTATATTCAATGCTTCAGTGGTCTTCTAAAATCAGAAACACTTTTCTTACTGTGCATTTGTACAAATCTTCATACTTCAAAAGTGATTTTCTTTAATACGCCTCGCCTATTCTCTAAATTTGCTATTACATTCCACATTGCTTTGGTTGGTTAGTTAAATAAATTGATTGTTCTATTAATATAAATTTGTGATATAAAATGATGGCACACTGAGTTGGAAAGAATGATGTTAATTGTGATTTCTTTGATGCCTCTAAGAATTTGCAGCTATGAAAACCAAAACGTGTTTCAAATTTTTCATTGCAGCTCAAATCCTCGCTCCCATTAGCACGAATAGATTAAAGACGTAGACAGATATGAGAATTGTACGTCACTTGCTGTAACAAATTCCCAACGAACACAAAAAGGCTAAGGATTTAACAGCACTAAACAGCCTGCCATGTAAATGAGTCAGTTCGCAAATAGGCGTTTCCCGATTGCTCTTGCTAATCATCTTATTTTGAAAGGTAGGTCTCTCTTCGATAAAAGCATTTTTACTAATAGTCAAGAGTTGGTTGGAGAACGTAGGCGCACTTCGGTATATAAAGGAGATTTAGCAGCATCTGTAACAAAAAATTTGGAATAGAGCTGATTTGAGCAAGACAGAGAACTTTCTGTACATGGTGCAGAGAAAACAAACGGATTTATCTATCTTAAGCTTCGAATTGGGCAAAGAAAATGAGAAGATTAATGATGCACTGGTTTGATGTCAATTTTAAGTAGCTTAACTTGAGTTTTCTTTAGCTTTGAAGCGTACAAAATCTATTATAATCCAAACTTTTTTCCGAGTACGTCACAAAAGCCATTGCCGCAGAAATATATATATATACCACCTGCAGCTGAATCCGACAGTCACCTAATAAATTCTCTTTTTTTAATGTTTTCTTGGTTCTAGTAGAAAGTAGCTTTTGCAATAGCAATTCTTCGAACTGATTCTAAACTTTCGCTTATGCAATAAGGCTACAATTGCCTTTGATCTTAAGCATGAGAGACTAAAGCTATGAAAGATTTTTTTATGCTTTTTCTTACAAGATGCAAATCGCATTTAGTGCTCTTCACGAAATAAAACTTCGCGCGTACGAAAAAAATCTTTACAGAAAGTCTAGAGTTTGCGCTTTTCATTGCGATGCGAAAAAGCTCACCTGAATATAAGGCTATTTAAAAGTACAAGGCCTCTTGTTTTTTTTTGATTTCCAACACTTTTTCTGAGGTTATAAAGAGCAAAGAAACTCGTCCAGATTTTACTTTTGATTATAATGGTATCAAAACCTGTCTAATTGCATCAAAAAGTCTTTCTAACGATGAAAATTCTACTGCCCATATTCATGAAACAAAAAGAGTCGTTTCAGTATAGAGTGACTAAAAGGGGAGTTCGACGACAGCAAACTTGCAGTTGCACTCGAATTCTGCTATATGCGCAAATATTACTAGCAATCAAACTTGCATCAACTTTCCTCGCAAAAGATGCGCGAGATATCATAAAACGTCCTTTGCATGTTGAAACATTTGGCTCACTTTGCCAAAAAGAGAGAACCTCAAATTTACTGAATCAGAAAATGAAGCATATTTGGATGCAAACTGCTCAGTATTTCACAGTTTTTGAAGAAATTTTTTATCACGTATAGCGTTCCAAAATCGTTACTCAAAATCATCAAAGCAGCAGTAATAGGCGCACACATTTACATATGAGCCTCTTCAACTATAATTCTCCTGCGACCATCCTATAGGAACAGGCCTATTTAAGACAACCGTGTATCTGAAAGGCGTTCATGGGCTACTTTTTGAGATAGGCTGAACATTGTTCTTGCAGCAAACTTGCACCTCACAACAGCTCAAAGTTACAGCAGTTTGAGGAAAATTTTCCAAAAGTTCGAGAACTTTTTTAGTTCACAATTACTCCGCTTAGAATGCCAGTACTCCGCTTAGAAGTGCCAATTTCAACCACGGTACTTGTACTTCCCTGATGGCCATTGATGACCGATTTCTCGAGTACTTACGGGAGTTTCAATTTGCGAGTAAAATTTTAAATTTATTGGAATCTGATATGCGTTAGAAAGCGCAAGGAAAGCACTTTTTAATGATACCAGCAATATTGCATTAGAGATGAAATTCCCTTAGAACAGCGGCTTCAAACATAAGGCAAAAAAATCGGACAGAACTTATGCAGCAACCTAATACCTCCCTGATGGCCATTGATGACCGAAGTATGATAAACTAAATGAATTTCTCGAGAACTTATCAGAATTTTATTTTGCGAGTAAAATTTTTCCATGCTCGCTATGATGATAAAATAGCCTTTGCTCTTGTCTAGGCATTATGTTCTTTAATATCGAAGAGAGGACATTCTGCACAAAAGAGAAAAGACACAGTTCATTATTACGAATCCCACCACTTCAGTGGATTATTTGAATTACGAGCATAACACACTACATCAACTCATTCTTTACAGACGCAGTGCAGCTTTCATCAAACTTTTCTGACCTTCTAATCGCAAGTTCGCTTCAATCCATCTTTTTCAGTATATCTGTCTTGCAAAGAAGACTCAATTAGTCATAAACGCTGTGTTGTCGCTTTTCTCTCATGTTACAAGCAAACCCAAAAATTCTCAGAACTTTTCAGGGCACACTCATATTGCTGAAAACAACTATGAACCTGCTGTTTTTCTTTTTCTTTCTGGGAGCTTGTTTCTTGGGGCTAACGAATGCTAGTACCCTCTCGCCAGAAGAATCGCGTCGCTTGTAAGGCTGAAATTACGTTGTTTTAATGCGCAACAAAGATTTTGTGTTTTCAGCATGGAATGTTTCAACAAGTGCAAAGCTGACAAATGGACATGCCAAAAGAAGTGTACTTGCGAGGTATTTGGGAGTCCATGCTGAGTGAAACGAGCACTTTTCCTCATTGCCTGTTTCTTCTTGTGATAAGATGAAATAAAGCATTGTGCAGCGTGTTTGCAGGGAAATTCAACGTAAAATACTTTTCTACGAGTGTATGGTATTCTCTAAGTACCTTCACTATGCAACAAAGTCAGTCATTTGTCGGCAGCTATGTTTCATAGAAGGTCAAGCAAAAAATCCTCCTTACGCATTTTAGCGGAGAACACATTGAAATAAATGTTAAAAAGAAGATTATTTCAACCGTAAAAATTCTCTTATCCTTTGTATATCTTATTCGTTGTGTAAACAACGTTTCCACTTTTAATTCACGAGTGTCTTCGAATTGGCAGGTCCTGTCGTGGTTATGTTACCGTAAAGAGTTCTATCTAGCTTTTTTGGAAAACTGAGGGAAACAGCGCGTCGTTTTCTTCCCATTTCCATTATGGCCATAGAAGCTTATTATCTGAAAAATCAAAACGGCACTCGTGGCAGCAATCGACGTCATAATACCCAAAAGACAGAATAGAGTTTACTAAAAAAACAGATTGATCAGTTGTTAATTTTTGACTTCTGAGATAGAAGCATTGAAGCAGTATGAAGAAAGTAGATCCTTGCTTTGATCGGCTTCATCTGCATTTGGTATTTTTGCGCAGTGTAGACTTAGTGTATGCAGCACCCACAAACTAATCTACATATCTTCACTGCCCTTCAGGGTCTGCTGCCTTAAGGTAACGAGGGTGCGGCTGGGTATAGTAAGATGGCTCAAACTCATCCAATTAGCCCAGCCACAGATCGTTTTAAACTCTCCTGTCAGGACTCGTTGCCATTTATCTGTCACGGCGGATCAGAATTTCCAACGTTTAAAACCACTAATGGCCTCTAAAAAGTAGCGACATTTTGACACAGTTCGAGCGCCTCACGGCTATCTAAAAAGTGGCGTGAAAATACTAGGTTCACCCAAAAGTAGTTTCGCATTTTTTAGACGGGCGCCACAGTTCGCGTAACAAAGGCTTTTGGGAGATCTTGTACTATTCAATGCATCGTTTCACCCTTTTCAATTACTTACAATTTCAATGCGGCACAGTCAAGGGGCTCCTGAAAGTCAACCTCTGCGAGGCATGCTTTTTCGAGAAGCTTTGCCATTGTTCTGAATCTTTATGCCAACTCTCCGAAGAAGTCCGAGGAAACCCTACAGCAAACAGTACTGTTGGAAGTGATTGGAGATCTCTAGACGCTAGCCCTCAATCACATGGGGGCTAAGCCGGCGAGGAGGAGTGATCACCAAAAGTCATGCAATTCGGCCAACTCAAGAATGCCTTGCAAGAACTAAAACACTACTCAAACGTGGGTCATCGTGTAGCCGATGGTTAGGCGGAAAGAAAGAGAAGCGATCACGGATATCATGTTGGCCTGCAAAAAACGTCTTGGAAGGATCGAAGAAGAAGGAAAACTGATATCAGTCTGGCCACGAATAGAATGTCGCGAGGTACACATACGGAAAGTCATGGCAGAACTGTGGACTATAAACGACGCCGCCTTGGAAAAATTCGCCAGCCCGGACCAGTTATACCTTTTAGCGTCTACCCTGTTGAAAATGGTAGAGTATGGATAGATACAAGTTCGCCTGAAAATTTAGTTTTACGACACTTACTGCGGAATAACGAATACCAGACACCTATATGAAGCCATCAGGATGCGAGCACCCGACGCAAATTTCAAAGAACTCCCACCGCGCTGAGGTCGACGGCTCCTCGGAGGGGAGGGATGTTAGAAGATGCGACTGGAGATCATCATTACAGAGCTGGCGGGAAGAAGAGGTGGTTTGCCTTTCCTCAAAAAAGGGAAGAAAAAGGGGAAGGCATAAAAAGTTGAAGAAAACGGGGAGCATCGAGAAGAAGAGGCTCGTGGGAGTCGAAAACTGGTTAGGAGAGAACCAGACCTCCCCACGTGAGAACTCACCGAGAATTGACCCAGACATAACCGTGCGAAGGCCTGCTAGAGGGTCAAATTGGGACATTTCCCCTGATTTTGTGTTTTTTCTCGTTGTCTTGTTCGGTGTTGGGCTTGGGCCCGTTGGTCGTTGATCCGAAATAATGAATTTCGAATTTTTGAGTAAGGTTCATGGCGCTAGAAACCAAGAGTTGTAATGGCTTTATTCCAATGATTTAGCGAGTCGGAAACAGAAAACACCCATTAGAAAGAGGAGTAATAACTGCATCGAACGACAACCGTTCTGCTCGTCGTTTCATGTTACAAGTATAGTGGACCAAGCATGGAAATGGGTAGCATCTAATAAAATTCTATAGAATTATGATGAACGTTTTTGAAAGGTTAGAAAAGAAGAAAAATCTCTGGAGGACATGAAAAAACTTCCTAAGGTGTGATGGCGCTTTGCTTGGATTTTTAAATAATTGCAAAAGTATAAACTGAGCTTTCCGAGTTTCTGAAAGTCCTCGAACATTGCGAAACTCAAACATTGCGAAACTCAATCTTCTAGAAAAATGGTATGAGTCAAGAGAGGAGATAAAGGGATGCAAATAAGGACGTTTTAGAAACTTCAATAAGGCTTGGAATCCTTCAAAATTAATGTCGAATAGGTTTCTCAATGAGAGAGATATTTTTGCTGACTTTTTCATAAATTTGATAATTTCGGGTATGAGCTATAAAGGTGACCTTGTAATCTAATGTATACTCGTAAATTTATAGTTTAGAAATTTTTTAGGCAGACTAAGCTAGTCCAAAGTTTGCTTGCGACTAATTCATTCTTTCCATTTTGGTGGACGCTGCAAAGATTTTTTTAAAAAACTGGAATAAGGGTGGCGCGTAGAGATATTAACAGCATGAAACAACTTAGAACTATGTTCCAGTAAGGCCCTATAAGTGCCATTAATTCGCGAATTTCTAATAATTTTTTTGAGTTTCATTTTGCAGCAAAATACGACGCCAATACTTTCTACTACTCTATTTCTGGATGATGTGCGGACTTGACATGTAGTCAAGATGAAATGTTCTGAAAAGTTTATTGGTTGTCTCTATGGTCACAATTCTGTCACCTGGTATGTCTTCGTAGTCACCCATTTCTAAATCTTCTTCTTGCAAATCGGCTAGGTTTTACGCCGTTTCAAACTCTATATAATTGATCTGCGTTGCATATGTGATAAAGACTACAGTTTGTAGATTTACTTACTTTGCAGGTTTGAATATCCTTTTTACTTCTCGCATAGGGTTCCTGGCCGCTTTTTCCTTTCCTAGTAAGCGCGCCTTTATATATCCATAAGCGGAACCTTGCTTGTTATGCCTTATGTAGCTTACTGCCTGCACCTCTGGTGTGAACTACTGTAAAATTAATCAGTCAGTCATGGAATGCGGATTATGCTACAAGACTGTGCAACATTTACATGCCTGCACTTGTTGCACAGTCTTTTTTAATGCTCCCAACAGCTCGTTCAACTATCGTTAAATAGCGTTATCGTATCGCAAGCCTGCTACACATCAACTAAAACACATAACAATTTAAATCTTAGGAATCCTTAGATCACGATACAGAAGAGATTCATATCTCCAAATTCACTATCCCGCAAGTTCTAACGCGTGTTCGTCTATAATGAAGGACAAAAGAAGCAAGTGGTTCTTTTATTTCCTGCAGCTTTCTCTTCGTGATTACACATGTAAAACCTCGAGAGTAAGGGAAATTACTGCATGGCTTATGTCTTACAGATCTCGCGATTTTGTAATAACAACTCATCGATTTTTTCATCTTTGCATCTAGCACGGGAGATTGATCATGGTTGCTTGAAATGTGAGACTTGGTCCCACTCATTGGCGCAAATTAGCTGCTCGTCTAATATAGATTCTGACTATGGATATACAATCAGTGTAGACTTTGCTTACTCATGATATTTCTTCCATCCCCATGATGCAATGAAATATGTTACAGCCCTGTACGTTCTGCAGCAGGAATGACCTCTTTTCTTCCTCAGGCGGATAACCATCACTATACATCATTTTGTATATACACTCATTCTGCTTGTTTGCAGTGAATTTAGCACAAGAGTGCTGAAATCAGTTTTACAAAGGAGTCAAGCATTAGCATCAGTTTTTCTATGTTTTCTTCCACTCCTTTATGTTCAGCAATAGCTCTTGCAAGGCAATATAGCTCACCTTTTTGAATAACATAAGTTTGAATGAAAAACTGCCAGAATTCTACGCAACTCAATTCCCTGATTTTCGCGGGGTACCCTATCGTAAAATAAAGACACTAGTTTTTTGATAATGAGCTTCGCTACGTAATGAAAAATTTTCCTCTTTCTCGTTCCAAGACCTCGAGGCGTTCATGATTTCTCCTGGAAGCGGTTCATTTTTGTGAAAAACCAGATGAAGAAATAATCTAATTCTCAATAATTAGAATGCAATTAGTCACTTGCTTCAAGCACTTGCTCGAAAAACTTGCCAAACGCAGTAAGAGCTTCATTCATGCTTTTTAGCATCCCACACTAACTCCTTCTGCCTTCAAAGCCTCATACAAGCCTGCACAATTTCGCAGGAATAGATCGCGTCTTCGATTGTTATTGTTTCGTTTATTTCAAATCTACAAGATTTTTCTCAGTTGAAGTGACACATAACAAACGGTTCCCGCGCCCTCACAGCTGCACGCATAAATTGATATACACAGGAGAATAGCTGGCTTACCCTGCTCCGCCCGGCCGTGTCAAAACACTATGATAAAGGTTTCAGCCCTACTTTTGTACAACCTTTCTCTGTGCCCACTTCTACATGCTATTCCCCTTTGTTAGTAATCAGCATGCTCACTTACCCCCTTGTGCCAAGTCCCAGTCCCGCAAGACGAACTTTGCAGAAAATCGATAAAATCGATAGAAGTAGCGGTGTTTTTTGAAATTAATATTGTTTTCGTAATCAGCATGCTCGATCACGCCTCTGTGCCAAATCCTAGCCCCGTAGGTGAACTCTGCAAAAAATTGATAAAATCGTTATCGATCGATGAGAAAAGTAGCCTATGACACCCGCCCCGCCCCGAAGTGTATGTGTGCCAAGTTTGGTCCGGATCGGTTCAGAAATTGAAGGGGTGGGAGATCTCCACCCCCCCCCCCGAGAATGGGTCACGAAATTTTTGAGAGTTACTTACATGGGCTATAAAAATGTGCAAATGACTTGATTGTACTTGTAAACAATAAAAATGATTTTTAAAATTTTTGAAAAATTCAATTTAAATATATAAAAAAATTTTTTCTTGAAATCTCGGAGCTATGGGCCCAAAAATTTTTTCAGAAAACATACCAGAAATTATTTCGGAGTGCGTGGCTGACCCCAAGCACCTTCATTAGAAAAATTTTTTTGTCCTCCCCCCGAGCGGAAATCCTGGGTACGCCACTGCTCAGGCATATGCATCGGAAAGAATTTGATAGTATGTACTGCCTTCAGCCTTTCAACATTTTCTTGTGCTGCATCGCCAATTCTAACAATTTTGTTACTTTCCCATCCTTCGGATACGCTCAGCCATTTTCTTGTATTTTGATGAAGAAGTTGTTCAATTCCGGTTCAAAACCTTTTCAATAGCGAATAAAAAACGATCACGAATAGACATTCAATGGTTAAGACAAGGATGAGGATATGTAAGTGTTCATAACATTATGAGGTTAAACATGGAAGACTTTTACTGCTCTCAATTAAAAACTATGAATCTCTATTCATACGCAATCGAAATCAAATGAGAACAATTCGATAGGCTCCCTCCGAACCTTTCTAAGCAACTCGGTGCTTCGTGTACATCGCCTGAGCGATCTCAACTGACGCTGTTGCTTGAATAAAATCAAAGATAATACTTCGAACATTGAAGAGCCAAGAATTTGTTACATGTAGAAATTTCATGCATAGTATTCTTGTAGCCATGAGTTTGAGGAGGTAACCGTCATAGCTTTTGACATATGGCATTAACAATGAATTTGATGAATAAAAGCGCTAATATAAGGTTCTGATCGCTCAGTCATTTTTCACCTACGGGTAGTATAGCACTCGTTCTAGAGTGACATTTTTCGATCACAAGCTCTCTCCATTTCATCGCTAAAAGTTCGTTTTGATACAGCAAGCCATGGCGTTTGTCACGAACTCAAGCGCATGAGTTGGAAACGGAAACGGCAACCGTCTTGTTAGGTTTTTCGCCGCCGCATGACTTTTTCATGGAAATTTCTTCATGAAGAAAGAACATCTCCGGTGGACTTGGGAGTCGTCCCACGGAACGACTCACGCGGAGATCGGCCGCATTCTCACCAACCGAAGATGGGGCTTGGTGTCTCAGTAGTTCCATATTTCTGCAGTGGCTCCGATCACCGCCTCCTTCAAGCGAACGTATGATTCAGTCAAAAGCTGGAAAAGAAGTTCTGCCACTATGCCGCAAAAAAGAATGAAGTCGTTTATGATGGTAACATGTTAGAAGCGATCATATCAAGTTGTAACTGGCCCATCAAGGAGGACCCGATACGACTACGACCGGCTTCTGAAAGGATTGCGAGCTCGCGGAGAGTGCGCCTCAGTGATTTCTGAGAAGAACTTGGAACGCATTTCGAAGAACACTAAGAAGATTTGTGATGCAGGATCCGAATGAGCGTGTTGAGCTTTTGGTAGCATATAATAGTAGGGCCCCCTATCAATCCAATGCCCAAGTCGCGGCACAAAGTGCCGCTTTAGAAGTGAGAAAATCGCTTCGGAATAGCGAAGATGCACGAGGACCCCCATCCATGCCTCCCCTCCCTCATCCGTGTCCGCCCACTTGTGCGCGCCCACCCAATCACCGTTCCGGAAAGCCGGCCTGTGGGTTCACCGGAAGGAAGATTGTCGGGGTTTTCGCACATTTTTGACTTCATATTCGGAATCAGGGACATGAGAAGACCCTAGAACGGCAAAAACGTGGAAGTCGAAAATCTGGGTGGACGGTGCCTTTAAAGTAGTAAGATTTTGACGATTTTGCTCCCACAACAAAGGCGGCCAGCGGCGGCTATGGGCTGCCACGGGCTGCTGTCAGCTGCTGACGGCGCGGTATGAAGGCACCCTAACAATGTTAACTTTCTATTCCAGTGCCCTGGATGTTGTGATCTTCACTGATACTAACGTTTCCTCGCCTTTTCAAGGCGTCTTTTGAAGTCCAAAACCACTTATGATGTATTCATTCAGACGGCGCATCCGAAGAGATCCATTCAAGAAATAAACTGAGATTACAGCCAATGAAAGCGAACCCGAAGAAGTACTTACCGTAAGGCAGTTATTGTTGGAGCTAAGGCCATTTGTACGAGAGAACAATGATAGGCACTGATTACAACGCGCATATTTATGCATTAAGGACCCGCCAAAAAACCTCGTTCTTCCTGTAGTTTATCCTAATCGTCACGTTTCTTGAATTTCTTTTCTTTTTTTCAAATTTCTTGAATTCAGGTTCGTATTATAGGAGAGGTTAAGCAAATGCCCATTTATACATGGTATCTTGTAGTAAAGCATGCTCACGATTTCGCACTCCTGAGCTTTCTGGTTGATACTTACTTATTTAGATACTTAGATGGCCCGTCCTCACGTGACGTGCTGTTCCCAGTACAGAAGTTTCCATTGTTTCCTGTCCTTCTCTTCGGACATCCACGATCTTCTTGGCTGTCGTCGGTGGCTGCGTCCACGAGTTCCAGGGGCGAAAGTCGTAGTCAGCTAATTCCTCAGCTATTCCATCCGTTCCACGAACACGTCTGCCCACCTCGTCGGTGGTCTTACTCGGGGACGTTTCGCTTAGCCAGGAATCCACTCCGATGCTCTTAGTGTCCATCTGTCGTCTGTTCTTCTCATAATGTGACCGGCCCATCGATGTTTCGCCTTCGCAACGTATTACGCTGGGTCATAAAGACGGGACATTCTTCTTAGATCCGTATTGCGAAGTCGACAAGGTGTTGCTTGTGTCGGGTCATCTTCAGAAGACTGCGCTCGAGCGCTCTATGGGTGGTCCGTGAAGCTTTCGACGTGGCTACAGTGTCGGGCCAAGTCTCAGCTGCGTAACAGAGCGCTGGGAGAACGGTTGAGTCGAACAGGTTGGCATGAATCTCTGGGTCCGTCAGTTGGTCAGTGGCTTCCTCCAGAGGTTCGAAGGCGGCTCAGGCTGCTCTTCTTCTCCTGTTAAGTTCTTTCCTTAAGTCGTTCTCCATGTTCATCGAAAGTCCGAGATGCACGTAAGAAGACGTCTCCATGATAGGGTGCCTTCCATTTTCCATTGCTCCATCTTCACAAAAGGCATGAACTAAGTCCTCTTCCAATTTATTCACAATCCGATCTCCCTTACCACTTTGTTAACTTCCTTCAGCATCGTCTCTGCTTCAGTGATACTGCACGAGAAGATAACGATGTCATCCGCAAAACTAAGGTTGAGAAATCTCCCATCAACTCGTAAGCCTCTCTCGTCTCAGTCTAGTAATTTCATCACTCACTGTAAAGTTCCGATGAAAGCTTCGGCGGAATAGTATCGCCCTGTCGAACCCGCTTCTCAATTGCAATGGACAGGAGGCGATAGAATAGTTGCATCGTTGTTGTACAGTTCTTGTAGCAGTCGGCTGATGTCCTCACGTAAGCTGGGACCACTCCTTGATCGACTAGCGCTGACAGGATGGCGTTGGTTTCGATGCTTTCAAAGCTTTCTCGTAGTCGACGAAAGTTAGGACGAGAGCAGTCGGTATTCCCGGCAGACTTCTATGACCCTCGAAACAGTCTGGATGTTGTCCATGCAATTGAATCCCTTGCGAAATTTGCTCTTGGAGTTGGGCTTCATTCAGTGTTCCTCGGGGATGCGAGCGAGGATAATCTTCGTGAAAAGTTTGTAGAGCATACTCAGCAGGCATATTGAACGCTAACTTCAAAGATTCTCCTGTTCGCCCTTCTTGAAGAGAAGGACTGTTCTTGATGTTATCTACTGAACGCGAGTCTTCTCCTTTTGAAGGTACGCTAGAATCTCACGTAGACGGCTAATCCTCCGGCTCGCAGAAGTTCGACGGAAAAATGATTTGGTTCTGGAGCTGTGGACTCTTCATGGTCTGTATCGAAATACGCACTTCAGCAGGTAGAATCTTTGGCGGTACTTCTCCAGTGGGAACAACGGGCGGGGTGTTGATGAGCGGGAGAGGTTGGTGTAAAAGTTCTTAGATTCCATCTTATACCGGAAAGAAGTCGGAGTTCCGTCTTTGCTCAATAGAGCAGCCAGCGGTACATCATATTCGCAGAAGTCCTTTCAGTCCTTTCAGTCCTTTCTTGAGACTTCGTCTTTCTTCGGCTGCTTCCAGTATCTTGGTTTGCCTGTTCTTCCAAAATCCTCCTGCAAAGCTATTCTGCAACTGGTGTTGGCTATCTGTAGCTCGAGATGTGTTGCATTCGATCCTGCATCAGAAATCCTCTTAGTGTTCTTCGAAATGCGTTCCAAGTTCTTCTCAGAAATTACTGGGGCGCACATCCCGCAAGCTCGCAATCCTTTCAAAAGTCGGTCGTAGTCGTACTGGGTCCTCCTCGATGGGCCAGTTACAACTTGATATGAGCGCTTCTAACCTGTTACCGTCATAAACGACTTCATTAATTTTTGCGGCATTGTGGCGGAACTTCTTTTCCAGCTTCTGACTGAATCATACTTTCGCTCGAAGGAGGCGGTGATCGGAGCCACTGCAGAAATATGGAACTACTGAGACATCAAACTCCCTCTTCGGTTGGTGAAAATGCGGTCGATCTCCGCTGAGTCGTTCCGTTGGGCGACTCCCAAGTCCACCGGAGATGTTCTTTCTTCATGAACGAATTTCCATGGAAAAGTCATGCGGCGGCGAAAAGCCCAACAAGACGGTTGCCGTTTCCGTTCCGAAGCCCTTGTCCAAAATTCCGATTCTATATTCTTTCTAGTGGCATCCCGATTTTCGCATAGAAGTCGCCCACACAAACTTGTAGAAGGAATTCTCGTTGCGGACGACCTGCTCCGCGTCTTCGTAGGAAGCATCTAGTTTTGAATCGTCAGCTACTGAGGTTGGTTAGTAGCAGTTGATGATGCTGATGGTCTTCTGACGTGGAGGTCGTAGCAGAGGTGCGATATGTGGAGCCGGACCCCACAAAAGTGAAGGTGGTTCCAGTTACTACTGGCCGGCCAAAAGTGAAGGTGGTAGTGCCGGACACTCACCTCCCAAAAACGTCGACCGGGGGGGGGGGAGGAAGGGGAACTCCGGATAATTGAAAAACTCTAACCCAACGGTCCCCTTAAGGGCCAACAAGTGTGACCTAATGACCCGCCACAAATACGATGAGTACAGCGGCATAAATAAAAAGTAAGGAAATAAACGTGTATCAAATGGTCTATTTGTAAGTAAAACCTAGCTAGACTTTACGTATTTTACTAAGTAAATTTTGTTATAACGTACTGCGAAAAAGCAGGACGATCCAGGCAGTAACCACCGAGAACCAGAATTTTGAATAATAAAATAACGTAAAAATCATGCGAAATTTCCACTGTTATAAATCTGGTGGTTGAAGATGTCAGCAATTGCGACTTCATAGATTTTGAAGGGCAAATCTTGTTCTACCAGAGATTGAAAGAACTAGGTCGATTTGAGCAGTGACCGCCGAGAACGAGAATTTTAAAAAATTAAGCGATTTTAGGTTACTTAGTGACAGCTGACGTTTAAACTCCTATACATCTGGAATATAAAGGTGTGCAATGTTGCAACTTCATAGGTTTTGTAGAGCAAGAATTTCTCTATCGGAATATATCTTAGCCATACCGATCCATTGAAATACCGCCGAGATCCAGGTTCTTAAAAAGCAGGTAAAAAACCGCTTTTTAAAATTTAACAGCTCATAACTTCTCTAGAATTGCATGAATCATGTTGCGACTTCATAGGTTGGATTCTCCTCATCAACAGCTTTCAGATGATACATAATATGTGGGGGTTTCGCGCTCCTCACGGCATATGCCCGGGGGTAGAGACTTTTCACCCCAAAGTCTCCACTGGCGGTCTCCGGCCAATACATTAACATGGGCGAGGTGGAGACTTTGGGGTGAAAAGTCTCCACCCTGGGTTAGAGCCGCAAAAATCATTGAGCCCCCTACAAATTATATACCATCTGAAAGCTCTTGATGAGGAGAATCCAACCTATGAAGTCGCAACATGACTCATGCAATTCTGAAGAATTTGTGAGCTGTTGAAGTTCAAAAAGCGGTTTTTTACCTGCTTTTTTAAGAACCTGGATCTCGGCGGTATCTCAATGGATCGGTATGGCTAAGATATATTCCGATAGAGAAATTCTTGCTCTACAAAACCTATGAAGTCGCAACATTGCACACCTTCTTAATCCAGATGTATAGGAGTTTAAACGTCAGCTGTCACTAAGTAACCTAAAATCGCTTAATTTTTTAAAATTCTCGTTCTCGGTGGCCACTGCTCAAATCGACTCGATTCTCCCACTATCTGGTAGAACAACACTTGCTCTTCAAAACCTATGAAGTAGCAATTGCTGACATCTTCGACCACCAGATTTATAACAGTGGAAATTTCGCATGATTTTTCGCTACTTTGTCACTCGAAATACTGGTTCTCTGCGGTTACTGCCTAGATTGACCTACTACATGGATATATGCTCTCAATACTTTCTTTTTCGTTTTTTTGCTCATTTTCCTTTTTTTAATCTTCAGCAAAAAATTTTTTTCAAACCCAAAAGTGAAGGTGGTCACCCGGTACCAGCTCAAAAGTGAAGGTAGGCGGAGACTCGGCTCCAACTATCGCACCTCTGGGTCGTAGTCGTAGGATGGCTACTCGGTGACATGATCTCATGCGAATTGACAAGATTCCACGATCGACGATAGGTAAGTGGACGACAAAGCAACGCCTCCAACGTTTCGTGATGGAATCCTTCCACCACGAATGACGAGGGTCCCATCACTCATCCTCGAATGTCCTTCTTTCTGGACTTCCGTCTCCTGAGCGATCGACGTGGTACTTGATTTACTCTGCAGCGTCGAGAGCGTGAAGGTCGGCGTTTGTGGAGACTGTCCTGGCGTTGTAGGTGCAAAGCATGAGGCAGTCTCCATGGGGTTTTGTTCAGGCAGACTTGTCGTTTTTGTCCAATCCAAAAGGCGCCTTGAGTACCCTGACAACGTTCTTGCTACCACCCGGTGCCGTAGGCGGGATCTGATATGCAGGGTTTATTCTCTTCTTTTTGCTGATCTGATCGGCGGAGGACTGGCCAACCGGCCATTCCATAATTCCCTTGTCGGTTCAACTTCGAGTTCTTACTTGTCAGGCATTATGGCTATGAAAGTGCTCTCACAGAACTATCCGGTTGTGGCAGTGTCTCAAACCAACTGATCAAAAATCGGGGTTACAATAACCTATTGTCTGCTATGGAAAAGCTTATGAATGAAAAACATTTCAACACGTCGATGTTGAAGAAGAAATACTTTGCCCCTGCCCAAAGCTTGAAAGCCACTGTAATTTCGATGAACAATTACGTAATCGTAGTAAAGGCGTAATTGTCAAATTTATGCGGAAACAAAGAATTGAAGGTCCATTATATTAAATCTGCTACCGAATTACAAGAGAAGAAGATCTGGGATATTTAATGCGCGTAATAGCACTAGGAAATTTTAGAGAAGATGGTGCAGTGTATGCGACTCAAGTGGGCGCGTTTTATATCGCGCCCTTGTCAATGAAAGTTAGGAATTTAGTAAGCTGGTATGGGAGTTATCAATGTTGCAATATCATATTAGGTTGTCTCAAAAGTTTTGTCGGTTTTTTTTCGTTGATCAATGAAACTCACAGAACACCAATCCATGGACAACCTAGGTACCATTTGATGCAGATTTTTATTCTCTTTTTTACAGCTGTACTTGCTTTCTGATCTGCCCTGTCTATGCGGCGCTATCGCCATGGCTTTTTGAGCAGCTCTGCAGTAACGCCAAATCTTTCCTAGATTTCAAAAATTTTTGGTCCTGATGTTTTCAAAGAGCGCTGATAAGTGTTACCTAGAGCAAACCTTTGGCTACATTGTGCTCATTTTAGATGACATGGGCCACGCTTACCAAGTCCGTTATAATTATTTTTTTTTAAACCGCGGCTTTTTGCTTACGTTTACAACGTGAAAGTACCGAAAATTCCAAAAAGCTGCTTTCTTCAAAGCAAATCAAACTTGGTCATGTTGCATAAATAATGTTTGAGTAGAAATTTTTCAATTCCCAGAAACTTTGAAAGCTTCCGTGTATTTGCTGCAGTTGCGTGTTTCATGACTTGCCAAAAATCGAGACCTATTGAGAAATAAATTTTTCAAGCCAAAAACAACAGATTGGAGAAACCTAGAAATAGCTCCTTGTGTCCGAGAATTGCTCTATTTGACCCGTACTTAACCTTTCTCGAAACTTTGGAATAAAATTTCCAAAAATTAGCCAAACTTTGGGCGGATACAATTGCCAGGTGGAGAATTTTGCAAATATTAAAAAAAGCATACGAGTTTGTGGTTCAATGTATCCATAAAAAAGAGAAGGAAAATCTGCATCGAACGCATGTTGAAACTCATTCAGGTATTCATTGTGTGCGGTTTTACAGTGGTTTAAAAAAACCGACAAAACTTTGGGACAACATAATATTAGGTCGTTCCGAAAGTAATGTCGCTTTATTCAAATAAACGCCACATTTCATGGAATCAAGATTTTCAAGAGATCTTAAGAGCGTTCGATGCAGCATTTCATCCTCTTTCTAATGGTTGTAACTCCATTGCATAATTTTCATTGGACTTTCGAAAAATCAACAAAATCTGCGACTTATGCTTTTTGCCATGGTCAAGTTCGGCAGTTTTTTTTTAATTTTTGCACCTAACTTCCGAAGAAGTACAAGTGGCAAGTAGATAGAGCAAACCTTATAGGACACAAAAGAATTTTTTTCTTTTCCTTAGCTTGCTTCTTGAGTTTCTGGAATCAGTTTTAAAATGCCATCAAATTCCATATTTGGTCAACTCAAACCTCACAGAACAACAATCGGTAAGCATCTCGGGTGTCATTCGACGCAGCTTTTTCTTCTCTTTTTACGAACTGTTTTTGGTTTTCTAATCATCAAGTTTTCCGAGATAAAATCAACATAATTCGGGTTTTCCAGGGCGCCTCCGGCTGTACCCGGAATTTTCGAAAGTTGCTAATCTGAAGCGGTAAACGCTCATTTGCTTTGTAAAATTAGTGTGAAAAAACCCATGTCCATTTTTGTAAGTTTCAAAATCTTGGCTGACGCCACGCACTTCGAAATAATTTCTGGTATGTTTTTTAGAAAATTTTTGGGCCCATAGCCCCGAGATTTCCAGAAAATCTTATATATTAGGTTGTCAAGAAAATAATGTCCGTTTTTATTTGCTTGCTTTAACAAAGCAACCAGACTCGACCCATCAAAGGGTAAGGGGTACTGTTCGATAGAGCAAAGTAAGCTCTACAACATGGCTTTCATGATTTTGCGCCAAGCTCGATCCATGGAAAGTTCGAACTCAAAATCTGAAAATATCCAAATGTCCAAAAAATTGAAAAAAATTAGATCTTTGTTCGTATGATTTCTACAGGCCTCCCACTCGCTCACATCAATACTGTCGATATTTGATATCCATATGTGCGATTTCCGTATTTTTTCCTTGACTATAAACTGAGAAAACGAAAATTTCCCTGAATTTCTCAAAGCAATGCTGAGCCGTTTTTGCATATGTAGTTCTATACTACAATCCTAGGTAAGTATAACTGTAGATTTTCAGCCCATTCCAAGCGGTAGTTTTCGAAAAATAAAGAATTCGGATTTTTTCGTTTCAGTTTCAGTGCTAAAATCAACATTTCTCGAAAACTACCGCTTGGAATGGGCTGAAAATCTACAGTTATACTTACCTAGGCTTGTGGTATAGAACTACATATGCAAAAACAGCTCAGCATTGCTTTGAGAAAATCAGGGAAATTTTCGTTTTCTCAGTTTCTAGTCAAGGAAAAAATACGGCAATCGCACATATGGATATCAGATATCGATAGTATTGATGTGAGCGAGTGGGAGGTCCGTAGAAATTATTTGGACGAAAATCTGATTTTTTTTCATTTTTTTGGCATTTGGAAATCTTTAGATTTTGAGTTCGAACTCTCAGTGGATCGAGCGTAGCGCAAAGGCATTAGTGCCATCTTGTAGAGCTTGCTTTGCTCTACCGAATAGTATGCCTTAGCCTTTGTTGGGTCGAGTCTGGTTGCTTTGTTAAAGCAAGCAAATAAAAACGGACATTATTTTCTTGACAACCTAATATATAATTAATGCTTGCAGCTATGAGGGCGCGGGAATCGTTTGTTATGTGTCAGTACAACTGAGACAAGTCTTGTAGCTTTGAACTGCAGAATAAACGAAACAATAACAATCGACGACGTTCATGCGAAATTGTGCAGGCTTATATGAGGCTTTTGAAGGCAGAAAGAGTTAGTATGGGATGTTGAAAAAGCATAAATAAAGCTCTTATTGTGTTCGACAAGTTTATCGAGCAAGCGCGTGAAGCAAGTGAGTAGTTGCATTCTAATTATTGAGAATTATCAGGGTGATCGGTAAAAAATGGGGCAGCTTGATTTTCATAAAAATTTTGAGATTTTTTGTTTCGATCAACAACAAGCAGGCTGCAACGTCAACGTCGCTTATATAACCGACCTTCGCCTATTATCCTGGCAACGCGTTACCGCTCCTCTCTCATAACCGTATGCGTGGCGCCGTGAAGAACTCGAACAGGGTTTTTTGAATCTCGCTCATTCTTGCGCTGCCATACAGCAAAGTTATAGAGCAGTTGATAGACCATTCGCAAGAGCTGTTCATGCTCTTTCAAATAATATATCAAACATACAGGATTTTTTTCTATTTCTGGGTAAAAAAGCGAAATACCTGAAAAATCGCAATTTTTTGGCGCAACAAAAACCAGTAAATCAAGTTTCAATCTGTATTTTCCGAAGATAGATGAGATGTGAGGTAAACTGCATATGGATAATATAGAGCGTAAAAAGCTCTTTCAGATGGTACCTATAGAACATGCGTTTACCTGCAAAGCATTGAATAGCACGTATCTTTGTTCTCAAAACTGCTAAGGGCCATATCTCCTGGCTTCAAGCGTTGCGAACACCAAGCCATGGTGGATTTGGTGACTGTACCTTTACGCATTGCAGTAGTATTACTTTGAATGGTTTCGCATGTTTCACTGCGCAGATACTGCCCGAAATTTATAATTTGTCAAAGTGACTAACTTTGCATTTCAGCCACTATAAAAATTATTAGTTATGTAAATGACCATATATAGGTATTTTCTGAAAGAGAATAATCTATTCTAACATCCTTCAAAATTGGGAAGTTTTCTTCCATTTTTCTTTTTTGAGAAATCTACATTTATTTTCTAGGTGCCCCATTTTTTAGTGATCACACTAATAGCATGTCAACTAGCCCTTGTAGACAAAGTTTGAGCAAATTCTGAAGTTTTAGGATACTGAGTCACCTGAGTGAAATCGCCATTTTCCAGCATGATTAACTTTGTTTCAGAGGTGAAGTAGCTAGCCGTTTTTGTACTCAAAACAAAGCAATACTCCTTCTTTGGCCACTACAGAAATTTCACTTCAAAAGACCTCCTAAGCTTGGGATTAGAAGCAACCAAAATATTGTTTTTCCTATTTTTTGCTTTTAACGGCTGTGCTTTCACCAAATATTACTCAGCGCTAAGGGAACGAATCAGGCTCATCTCACCTCACCTATAATTTGTCAAAGTGACTAACTTTGCATTTCAGCCACTATAAAAATCATTAGTTACGTAAATGACCATATATAAGTATTTTTTGAAAGAGAATAATCTATTCTAACATCTTTCAAAATTGGGAAGTTTTCTTCCATTTTTCTTTTTTGAGAAATCTATTAGGTTGGTGCAAAAGTAATGCGCGTTTTGCGGATTCTCACTTTGGCGAGCTATAATTTTCTAAAAAATCCATATTTCTCAGTGCGGCAAACTCTATCAGAGGCAGCAAACCTCTCTCTATACAGCGCACATTAACTTATGCTAAACGGGGGGAAAATGTGGATTAATAAGCAAAAAAATTCTTCTCGGAAACCTCGTTTTCAACTGATCCTAACTTCCTTCAAGATTTATCGGTATAAATGAAAAGTCGACTGTTTTGTAGCCGTAAGCCAGTAGTACAAAAAAAGTTAAAAGGGGCTCAAACAAAGAAGACTTGCGAAAAGGAAAAAATAATATTCAAAATTGTCCGCTTTTTCCGACATTTTTTCGAAGGCCTCAAAATCCCAAAATATGGAGGTTTTTGATTTTCTGTGAACTGAACAGTTCCATTTCTGCAAAAACTGTCAACAAAAGGCCCACCCTCACGCTTATAGAAATGAGCAAAGCTTTGGCGATTGCCCTCTTAAGGGGAAATTTATGGGCCACAGAATGGTCAAAATCATCACTCATGTTGAGGCGCCGAAATCTCAGTCTAAATAATTTCTGAGAAAACAATAAAGCGTACATAACGTAGAAAATTTCTACTACATACAGTAGTTAAATTCTCAAGAGAATGCGTTAACTCGCGCTCAACTTCTGGCCAAAAAAGTAAGCGCAATGAAATTTTGGTTTTGAGTGCGGTTGTATGAAGCTCCAGGAATTTTTAACGAATGAGGTTATAAGCTTCTTTCAACGACCATTGAATAGAGCATGAAAGAAGCTTCTCAACGGTATGCTGGGTAAGTTTTATAGGATGATTTTTGATGGAGAAAAGCTATCTTGAAACAAGGGCTAGAAAAACGCGCATTACTTTTGCACCAACCTAATACATTTATTCTCTAGGTGCCCTATTTTTTTACCGATCACCCTAATAGATCATTTCTTCATCTGGTTTTTCACAAAAATGAACGAGCAGCCGTGAACGTCTCGAGATCTTGGAACGAAAAAGGGAAAAGTTCTTCTACGTAGCAAAGCTCATTATCAAGAAACTAGTATCTTTTTTTACGATATCGTATTCGGCGAAAATCAGTGGAATTGAGTTGCGTAAAATTCTGGCAGTTTTTCACTCAAACTTATGTTATTCAAAAAGGTGAGCTCTATTTTCTTGCAAGAGCTATTGCTGAACATAAAGGAGTGGAAGAAAACATAGAAAAACTGATGCTAATGCTTGACTCGTTTGTAAAACTGATTTCAGCACTCTTGTGCTAAATTCACTGCAAACAAGCAGAATGAGTGTACATACAAATTGATGTATGGTGATGGTTATCCGCCTGAGGAAGGAAAGAGGTCATTCCTGCTGCAGAACGCACAGGGCTGTAACATATTTCATTGCATCATAGCGATGGGTAAGAAATATCATGGGTAAGCAAGGTCTACACTGATTGGTATATCCATAGTCAGAATCTATATTAGACGAGCAGCTAATTTGCGCCAATGAGTGGGACCAAGTCTCACATTTCAAGCAACCATGATCAATCTCCCGTGCTAGATGCGAAGATGGAAAAATTGATGAATTACTATTTAAAACCGTGAGATTTGTAAGACATAAGCCATGCAATAATTTCCCTTACTCTCGAGGTGTTCATGAAAGAGTGTGATCACGAAGAAAAAGGTGCAGGAAATAAAAGAACTACTTGCTTCTTTTTTCCTTCTTTGTGGACGATCAAGCGTTAGAACTTGCAAGATAGTGGATTTGGAAATATGAATCTTTTCTGTAACGTGTTCCGAGGATTCCTAACATTTAAATCATTATGTGTTTTAGTTGATGTGCAGCAGACTTGCAATACGATACCGCTTTTTAACGAAAGTTGAACGAGCGCTAGGAGCATTAAAAAAGACTGTGCAACAAGTGCAGGTATGTAAATATTGCGCTTTGTTAGCATAACTCGCATTCCATGACTGATTAATTTGTAGTCCACACACAAGAGGTGCAGGCAGTAAGCTACATAAGGCATAACAAGCAAGGTTCCGCTTATGAACATATGAAGGCGTGCTCACTAGGAAAGGAAGAAGCGGCTAGGAACTCCGAATGAATGCGGGCAGTGAAAAGGATGTTCAAATCTGCAAAGTAAATAAATTTACAAACTTTAGTTATTATCACATATGCAACGCAGATTAATTACATACAGGGTGCGTCAAAAGTCTGGGAGCCTAAATTTGCAGTACTGCAGTTACAAAGATACTTATGGTTGGAATTGAGTTTTATGCCGCATGATGCTGCGGTCATCCTCTACCAAATACATTTCACTTAGCTGGAAATGGTGTCATATACTTTTGTAAGATTAGAAATTACCAAACGACTACTTTTGAAGAGCGAAAAAACCAGAATTTCCAGTATTTACAATTTTTTGCTGTAGTTAGAGATGTTGTTAACATTCAACAAGACTTCGATGCACACTATATAGAAGAGGCTTTGCGCTATTGAATCGTAGCCTTGCTTCTGCCTGGAGCTGTTCTTGCATAAACGGAGAATAAAAGTTTGCGAATGTTACCTACGTGCCAGTGGCCATCCGTCTTTGGAACAAATTTAAAAGCTATAGAAACGCAACAGACACTAAGACCAAGGATAAACTCTTTGCATACGTCTTATAAATAAGAATATATTAGGTCGTTTCAAAAGTAATTTCGTTTTTTCAAACGGGCACCATATGTGACGGAACAAAGTTTTCTAAGAGATCTTGAAGGAATTCGATGCAGAATTTTATTCTCTTTCTAATGGTCATGAAACTGTTGCAAATTAGTCAATGAGCTTTCAGAAAATAACCAAAATCTGCGACCCATGCTTTTTGAGATGGTCAAGTTTCACAATTTATTAAAACTTTCGTATCAATCCTCAGAAGAAGTTAAATTAACGCTTTTATAGAGCAAACCCTACAGAATGCAAGACTACTTTTTCTTGCTTCCATAGCTTACCATACATTTTCAACAGAATTTTAATTGATGCTACCGACTTCCATACCTAGGCAGCTAAATCTTCGTAAAACATCCTCGCGCACTATCCGATGCGGCATTTTCTCCTCTTTCTAACAGATGTTTTTCGTTTGCGATTCGTTTATATTCCGGGGAGATATCATCATAACTCATTTTTTGGCGAGTCCCAGGCTGTACCCGAAAAACTCGAAATTTGAAATTTCGAACCCGTAAGCCCTCATTTGTTTGTATCAGGTTGTCCGGAAAATAATGTCGCATGGCATCCTACCGCGACAGAATGACCACAAAAAACATCGAGTGGGGTATCATTCGATAGAGCAAAGCAAGCTCTACAAGTTAGTTCACAAATCTCCGCGGAGATTTTGCTCCAGCTGAAAATCGAATCCAAAATATAAAAAATTTCAGACGGTCGAAAAATCGTATCTCCGTTCACAGACGTCTTAGGGATCTCCAATTTGCACAGGCATGTACTCTCCACACTAGACATTCACCTATATAGTTTTTGGTATTTTTCCATGGCTACAATACGAGAAATAAAAAGAGGACAAAAGTGCGAATATGTCGTGTTTTTCGGGTTTTTTGCAAACAATTTGATTTTTCTCAAAAACTAGCGCTTATCTAAAGCTAAAAATTCATGGTTATACTCCTAAAGGTTCATGCTACAGAATCACCCATGTGAGAGAAGTTCAGGATTGCTTTGGCAAAAACATGCCAAATTTGGTTTTCTCAATTTTCAGCCATGGAAAAACCTCGAAAATGCGCGTACGCGTGTCTCGTATAGTGAGTCCATGCGTGAGCAAGTTAGGGGTCCTCAGGACTTTTCTCAACGGAGATACGGTTTTTTTCGTTTTTTCGGATCTTGAGTGCCTTGTGAAATTTGGCTCCAAACTTCACGCAAATCAAACCTGGCGCGAAGGTTCGAGCTTCATTTTGTAGAGCTTGCTCTGATCTATCGGTTGATACCGCATTCACATACTTTCGTGCGCACCCTGCTGCGATATTGCATGTTAAAACAAAAAGCGACATTATTTTCCGGACAACCATATAAAATCAATGCTAACTCATAGTACCATCTTGGTAGTCTCAAATTCAGAAAAATTATGATGCATGAAGTGATTGTGGCTGCGGTGGGCCTGCCAAAATCCGATGTTTTTGTTAAAAAATCTTTTAAAAAATTACGGCGAGTACAAAAAAGACAAAAAATATTATTGTATTCTGTAAGGTTTACTCTATCAAATCGTTACTTGAACTCCTTCTGAGGATTGATATGAAAGTTTTAAAAAATCGTGAAACTTGACCATCTCAAAAAGCATGGGTCGCAAATTTTGGTTATTTTCTGAAAGCTCATTGACTGTTTTGCAACAATTTCATAACCATTAGAAAGAGAATAAATGATGCATCGAATGCTTCCAAAATCTCTTAGGAACCTTTTTTTCCAACAAATGTGGCGCCCGTTTGAAAAAAGCGAAATTACTTTTGAAACGACCTAATACTTTTCAAATAATAATTTTCCGTTTTCCTGCGCGCAATTGAGCCAAATTTTCGGTATGCGACCACACACGCCTCGAATTGAGAATTCAGTATTTTTATTCCTAAGCAATGTAATTTTGTTCCTAAGCTTTTGCAAGTATGTTATAGACAAAAGCTCCTCTATCACGCTGCACATTTGACAAGGTAAAAGAAGCAGCTATTGTGAAGGTGTGGGGCGAATTTCATTGCGACTACCTGCCTGCCGTGACAGGTGGACTTACCAAGATTTTGTAGGGACGCGTGGAAACCAAAAGAGGAAATTTTAAAATTCAGAAACTGTGGTGTAACTGTGATGGTTTGATTTATGTATGCGCCAAATTTTTTGTTTCTAGATACTTCATTTCTCATTTTGTATGAAAAAGCAAATTTCGGACTAGCTCAGTCTGCCTAAAAAATTTCTAAACTATAAATTTATCAGTATACATTGAACTACAAGTTTCACATTGATAGCTCACACACGAAATTATCAAATTTATGAAAAAGTGAGCAAAAATATCTCTCTCGTTGAGAAACCTATTTGACATTAACTTTGGAGGATTCCAATTTTTCCTAACACATCCTTATTTGCACCCGTTCATCTCCTCAACATTCTCTTGACCCTTACGATTTTTTTCAAAAAATTGGAGCTTTTTTTTTCCAAGTTTCGCAATGTTCGAGGTCTTTCAAAAACTCGGAAAGCTCAGTTTATATTTCGTCATTATTCAAAAATCCAAGCAAAGTGCTAACACACCTTAGGAAGTTTTTTCATATCCTCCAGAAATTCATCTTTTTTCTAACCTTTCGAAAACGTTCATCATAATTCTATAGAATTTTATTAGATGCTACCCATTTCCATGCTTGGTCCACTATACTTGTAACATGAAACGACGACCAGATCGGTAGCCGCTCGATGCAGTTATTTTTCCTCTTTTTAATGGGTGTTTTCTGTTCCCGACTAGCGAAATCTTTGGAATAAAACCATTATAACTCTTGGTTTCGAACGCGCCACTACTCATAAATTCGAAATTCATTATTTCGGATCCGTAAACTCGATTTTGTTTCACAAAATCAGTGTTGAATTATGATTATCTTAGTAGTATCAATTTCTGGAGCTTTTCTGGTGTTTGATGCGTTTGTGTCTGACGAGTGTCTGCTAAGAGCCGGTGGTTTGAGTAAGAAAAAATTCTGAACAAAAATATGGCAAGCTAAGGGAAAGAGACTAAAGTTGTACTGTAACCGAAGGAAGGCTGGTGTCTAGTGGTATATTGAGGTTTTAACCTCCATAACTGGGCACATGAACAGATTGAAAAGAAGAAATCTTATCCGTATGGCAAAACGAAGACCAACGGCCCCAAGGCCAACAGCGAACAAAACAACGAGAAAAAACACAAAATCAGGGGAAATGTCCCAATTTGACCCTCTAGCAGGCCTTCGCACGGTTATGTCTGGGTCAATCCTCGGTGAGTTCTCACGTGGGAAGGTCTGGTTTTCTCCCAACCAGTTTTCGACTCCCACGAGCCTCTTCTTCTCGATACTCCCCGTTTTCTTCAACTTTTTATGCCTTCACCTTTTTTTTCCCTTTTTTGAGGAGAGGCAAACCACCTCTTCTTCCCGCCAGCTCTGTAATGATGATCTCCAGTCGCATCTTCCAACATCCCTCCCCTCCGAGGAGCCGTCGACCTCAGCGCGGTGGGAGTTCTTTAAAATTTGCGCCGGGTGCTCGCATCCTGATGGCTTCATATAGGTGTCTGGTATTCGTTATTCCGCAGTAAGTGTCGTAAAACTGAAATAAATTTTCAGGCGAACTTGTATCTATCCATACTCTACCATTTTCAACAGGGTAGACGCTAAAAGGTATAACTGGTCCGGGCTGGCGAATCCTTCCAAGGCGGCGTCGATTATAGTCCACAGTTCTGCCATGACTTTCCGTATGTGTACCTCGCGACATTCTATTCGTGGCCAGACTGATATCAGTTTTCCTTCTTCTTCGATCCTTCCAAGACGTTTTTTGCAGGCCAACATGATATCCGTGATCGCTTCTCTTTCTTTCCGCCTAACCATCGGCTACACGATGACCCACGTTTGAATAGTGTTTTAGTCCTTGCAAGGCATTCTTGAGTTGGCCGAATTGCATGACTTTTGGTAATCACTCCTCCTCGCCGGCTTAGCCCCCATGTGATTGAGGGCTAGCGTCTAGAGATCTCCAATCACTTCCAACAGTACTGTTTGCTGTAGGGTTTCCTCGGACTTCTTCGGAGAGTTGGCATAAAGATTCAGAATAATGGCAAAGCTTCTCGAAAAAGCATGCCTCGCAGAGGTTGACTTTCAGGAGCCCCTTGACTGTGCCGCATTGAAATTGTAAGTAATTGAAAAGGGTGAAACGATGCATTGAATAGTACAAGGTCTCCCAAAAACCTTTATTACGCGAACTGTGGCGCCCGTCTAAAAAATGCGAAACTACTTTTGGGTGAACCTAGTATTTTTACGCCACTTTTTAGATAGCCGTGAGGCGCTCGAACTGTGTCAAAATGTCGCTACTTTTTAGATGCCACTAGCTGGCTTACCCGGCTTCGCCGTATCCGGACCAAACTTGGCACACATACACTTCGGGCCCCGGCGCGTGTCACAGTCCACTTTTCGTTATCGATCGATGTCGATCTTACCGATTTTTATCGATTTTTTCGCAGAGTTCACCTACAGGGCTAGGAGTTGGCACAGGGGGGAAGTGAGCATGGGGATTCCGAATACAATATTAGTTTTCAGAATTATCGGTTACTTTTATTGATTTTATCGATTTTTTGTAAATTTTGACATGCGAGGCTGGGATTTTGCACAGGGGGGTAATCGAGCATGCTGATTACGAACACAATATTAGTTTTCAGGATCGTCCATTACTTTTATCGATTTTATCAATTTTTTTTGTAAAGTTTGACCTGCGGGGCTGGGAGTTTGCACAGGGGGGTAATCGAGCATGCAGATTACGAATACAATATTAGTTTTTGGAATTATCCATTACTTCTATCGATTTTATCGATTTTGCAAAATTTGAGCTAGGGGGCTGGAATTTGGCACAGGGGTGTAATCGAGCATGCTGATCACCCCCTTGGGGATGATCAGCATGCTTGATTACCCCCCTGTGCCAACTCCCAGCCCCCTAGCTCAAACTTTGCAAAAAAACGATAAAATCGATAAAAGTAATCGATAATCCTGAAAACCAATATTGTATTCGGAATCCCCATGCTCGATTACCCCCCTGTGCCAACTCCCAGCCCCGTAGGTGAACTCAGCAAAAAATCGATAAAAATCGATAAAATCGATATCGATCGATGACGAAAAGTAGCGTATGACACCCGCCGGGGCCCGTAGCGTATGTGTGCCAAGTTTGGTCCGGATCGGTTCAGAAATGGAATTTTCTATTCGGAACATACGTACACACATACAGACAGACAGACAGACAGACAGACAGACAGACATACAGACATACATACAAACAGACATTCAGCTTTATATATAAGATTAGTGGTTTTAAACGTTGGAAATTCTGATCCGCCGTGACAGATAAATGGCAACGAATCCTGACAGGAGAGTTTAAAACGATCTGTGGCTGGGCTAATTGGATGAGTTTGAGCCATCTTACTATACCCAGTCGCACCCTCGTTACCTTAAGGCAGCAGACCATGAAGGGCAGTGAAGATGTGTAGATTAGCTTGTGGGTGTTGTTGCTTACAGTAAGTTCACACTGCGCAAAAATACCAAAATATGCAGATGAAGCCGATTAAAGCAAGCATCTACTTCCTCTAAACTACTTCAATGCATCTGTCTCAGAAGTCAAAATTTAACAGCTGATCGATCTGTTTTTTTTTAGCAAACTCTATTCTGTCTCTTGGGTCTTATGACCGCCTGCTACGAGTGCCGTTTTGATTTTTCAGATGATAAGCTTCTATGGTCATAATGGAACAAGAAATGGAAAGAGAATGACACGCTGTTTTCCTCAACTTTTCCAAAGAAGCTAGATAGAACTCTTCACGGTAACATGGCCACGACAAGACGTGCCACTTTGGAGACATTCTTGAATTAAAACTGGAAACGTTGTTTACACAATGAATAAGAGATACAAAGAATAAACTTTTACGGTTGGAATAATCTTCTTTCTAGTAATTTTAGTTCAATGCGTTCTCTGCTAAATTGCGTAAGGAAGATTTCTCGCTTGATCTGATATTAAACGCTGCTGAAAAATGACTGACTTTGTTGCAGAGTGAAGGTACCTAGAGATCATCTAGTATCACACTCTCTTAGCAAAGCATTTTACGATGAATTTCTCGGCAAACACACTGCACAATGCTTTATTTCATCTTATCACAAGAAGAAACAGGCAATGAAGAAAAGTGCTCGTTTCATTCAATCGCACTGATGAAATACCTCGCAAAAACACTTTTTGTAACATGTCTCTTCGTTATCTTTGCAATTCTTCATACATCCGTCGCTGAAAACACAACATTTTTGTTGCGCATCAAAACAACGCAATTTCGGCCTTACAGGAGTTGTTTTTCTTCCGGCGTGAGGGATCTAGCATTCGTTAGCCCTAAGAAAGAAGCTCCCAGGAAGAAAAGGAAAAACAGGAAGTTCATAGTTGCAATATGAGTGTGCTCTGAAAAATCCTGATTAATTTTTGGGTTTGTTTATACTGGTACGCGAGAGAAAAGTGACAGCACAGCGTTTATGACTAATTGAGTCTTCTTTGCAAGATGTGGATATACTAAGAAAGATGGATTGAAGCGAACTTGCATTTAGAAGGTTAGAAAAGCTCGATGAAAGCTGCACTGCGTTTGTAAAGAATGAGTTGATGTAGTGTGTAATGCTCGTAATTCAAATAATCCACTGAAGTTGTAGGATTCTAATAATGAACTGCGTTTTTTCTCTTTTGTGCAGATTGTTCTCTCTTGGATGTCAAAGAACATAATGCCTGGACAAGAGCAAAAGCTTTTTAATCGTGCGAGCATGAAAAAATTTTACTCGCAAAATGAAATTCTCGTAAGTTCTCGAGAAATTTATTTAGACTACTAGCTTGCTTACCCGGCTCCGCTCGGGCCTGTCAAAACACTGTAATAAAGGTCCCATCCCTATGCCTGCACACCCTTTCCATGTGCCCACTTCTACACTTCATTTCCCGTTCCCTGTTGTTTTCGAATGTAATGAGCATTTGTAATCAGCATGCCCACTTACCCCCTGTGGCAACTCCCAGCCCTGCAGCTCAAACTTTTGCAAAAATCGATAAAATCGATAAAAGTAATGGTTGATGTTGAAAACTAATATTGTATTCGTAATCAGCATGCTCTATTACCCCCCTGTGCAAACTCCCAGCCCCGCAGGTCAAACTTTACAAAACAATTGATAAAATCGTTATTGATCGATGAGAAAAGTAGCCTATGACACGCTCCCCGCCTTGAAGTACATGTGTGCCAAGTTTGGTCCAAATCCGTTCAGAAATAAAATTTTTTATTTCGCACATACGTACAGACAGACATACATACACACATTCAGCTTTATATATAAGACCATATTATACTTTGGTCGTCAATGACCATCAGGGAGGTACAAGTATCGTGGTTGAAGGTGGCACTTCTAAGTGGAGTACTGGCGTTAATTATAGATTTAAGTTCTCGGACTTTTGGAAAATTTTCCTCAAATTGCTATAACTTTGAGCTGTTTGTCAGGTGCAAGTTTTGCTGCAAAAACAATGTTCAGCCTACCTCGAGAAGTAGCCCATGAATGCCTCCCAAATACACGGTTGTCTCAAAAATAGGCCTGTTCCTATAGGATGGTCGCAGGACAATTATAGCTGAAGAGCTCATATGTAATTGCTGTGCGCCTATTACTCCTGCTTTGATGATTTTGTGTAACGATTTTGGAACGCTATATGTGATAAAAAATTTTTTAAAAAAAAGTGTGAAATACTGACCAGTTTGGATCCAAAGATGCTCCATTTTCTGATTTAGAAATTTGAGATTTTATCTTCTTGGCAAAGTGAGCCAACGCCTAGCTTCCCCGGAGCTGTTTCGATCGATACATATGCAGTTTGTTGGGGCGTGGCTAGCCGATCTAGTTCTCCGCCAGGTAAATGCACCGACTATTGATCGAATTTGCTAGAAGTTCTGGTAGCCCTTGCCCGCACAGGGTCGTCTAGCCTTCCCCCTCCCGAACAAACAGGACAGCTCGGCGCTGGTTCGGCGCCGGCGCAACGCTGGCGTGGCTTCGACACTCTGGCGGGGCCTTTCGTAAAGATTTTTTTTATTCGCGCAAAGTTTAATTTCGTGAACAGCACTAAATGCGATTTGCATCTTGTAAGAAAAAGCATCAAAAAAATCTTTTATAGCTTCAGTCTCTCATGCTTAGGATCAAAGGCAATTGTAGCCTTATTGCATAACTGAAAGTTTAGAATTAGTTCCAGAATTGCTATTGCAAAGGCTATCCTCTATTAGAACCAAGGGAACATAAGGAAAAGAGAATTTATTAGGTGACTGTCGGATTCAGCTACAGGTGGTATATATATACTGTTGTGACCCCTATGATTTCTGTGGCAATGGCTTTTGTGACCTACTCAGAAAAAAGTTTGGACTATGATAGATTTTGTACGCCTCGAAGCTAAAGAAAACTCAAGTTAAGCTACTTAAAAGTGACACCAAACCATTGCATCATTATTCTTCTCATTTTCTTTGGCCAATTCGAAGCTTAAGATTGATAAATCCGTTTGTTTTCTCTGCACCGTGTACAGAACAGTCCTCTATCTTGCTCAAATCAGCTCTACTCCAAATTTTTTGTTACAGATGCTGCTAAATCTCCTTTATATACCGAAGTGTGCCTACATTCTTCAACCAACTCTTGACTATTAGTAAAAATGCTTTTATCGAAAAGAGACCTACCTTTCAAAATAAGAAGATTAGTTAATCGAGCCATCGGGAAACGCCTATTTGTGAACTGAATCATTAACATCGCAGGCTTTTAGGTCTGTTAAATCCTTAGCCTTTTTATGTTCGTTGGGAATTTGTTGCAGCAAGTGACGCGCAGTTCTCATATCGCTACAGTTTTTGATCTATTCGTGCTAATGGGAGCGAAGATTTGAGCTGCAATGAAAAATTTGAAACCCGTTTTGGTTCTCATAGCTGCAAATTCTGAGAGGCATCAAAAAATCACCATTACCATCATTTTTTCCAACTCAATGTGCCATCATTTTATACCACAGATTTATATTAATAGAACAATCAATTTACTTAACTAAATCAATCGAAGCAATGTGGAATGTAATAGCAAATTTAGAGAATAGGCGTATTAATGAAAATCATTTTTGAAGTATGAAGATTTGTACAAATGCACAGTAAGAAGAGTGTTTCTGACCTTAGGAGACCACTGAAGCATTGAATATACACAAAGCTATAATATGAAAGTTGTCATTATATCAAAATTTTCACTTTGTGCAAAACCATGTGGAGCGCTTTGATGTGGCAGGCGCTGCCAAGCACAAGCAATTCAATATAATCTCTAAGCTTTTTGAGATGCACTTAGGCTGCGTTCATAATGATTTTATGTTCCGGAACAGTTCCAGCACAGCGCTCGAATATGCGCTGTGTTGAAACAGCTCCGGAATTAACGGGTCAGTATGAACCCAGCCTTATGAAACTATAATGCACCGAGTTAGCAAGGGTTGTGGAATTATCCGATTTCGCTGCAAACACAAAACATACGAGTACATACAAACATAAACTTACGGAAAAAACATAGGCAAAGCATGCAAACATATCTATTTGAGATGTGAAACGATGATTGCAATAAAGGACTAATTAAGTAGTCAACTTTTTATGAAACTAATGTTTTTTTTGAACAACGTATTCATGTGAGAATACGAAAGCATCTCTACCAATGTAAGAATTACCGTATTTAAAATATAGGATTGCCCCAATTTCTGCCTCACTGTGCAGAAAAGTCTCCTTCGTATGACCAGTAAATTACTCTGACACAGACGCAAATAATATCTCTGTTGAGCATCTTAAGCTGAACAGGTGCAAATGATAAAAATTGAGGTTTCGCTCCATTGATAGATGTCCTTTAAGATTTGAACAGTCATTTCCTGAGAACGTCAGACCACATTTCTCCTTGAATTCGTTCCCTATTACAATAAGTAAATCAATCTCTAGCAATGCTGTTCCTTGTCACTGTGTCTGGTACGGGTTGTGCCGGCATTATTTTCACTCTAAATCCCTCAAGACCTTGAATTTCACTAGTTTTCACAAATGCTATGACTATTGTTCTTTTGCTGCCAAAAAGTATGCAGAACATAAAACTAAAAAATGTCGTAAGCAGAAATTAGTTAACTATCGAGCGGTATCGACATACATGGGTGATTTTGGGTTTGTACGTCATACGAATAAGTTTGAACAATTGGTTTGGGGCACTCGAATTGAAAGTGAGTGACATAATTTTACAGTATTTTAAGGCATTTATTGAAGCAAAAAGGTAAAGAGGTCCGGCCACCAGTGTGTTACCGATATTGCAGTGCGCGACACTTTAGACCAGCTCGTGTGTCTCTCCTCACTGGGCACTTTGCCAAATTGAGAGGTATGTAATGCCGCGCAACTGTTGCCATATGCGTCTTACATTTCTGACCTCAATTTTAATTATTTTCTGATTTCTCACGTTTTTTCATTGATTGTGCTCGGCAGCTCCCCTCTTAAGCTCCCGCGGAAAAAGTCTCGTTATTTAGCGGTCGAGCAAAGTGATTGTTATAGCTTTTGGATAGTGTCGCGCTGAAGCGCGGGGAAAGTATGGGACTTTTGTGCAAGTTTAGTACCGTGAGCGAGAGCTCATTCCTTTACTACGCGGAGATCGGTCGAAACCTGTGGATTTGACATTATGTACTGGATTTATTTGGTGATCACAGGCTAGATGTGTCTGCATTGTCTTGTCATCGTCATCTGTCTGTCTGTTGTCATCGTCATCTGTCTTTATTTGGTGATCACCGGGTAGATGTGTCTGCATGATTTGCATGTGTTTGTTCCGTATGTTTATGTCTGTATTTCTCTTATGTTTTGAACATATTTGCAGCGAAATCGAATAACTCAAGCAACTTTTGTTAACTTGGTGCATCATAATTTCATAAGGCTGACTTCATACTGACCCGTAAGTGCCGGAACTGTTCTGGCACAGCGCACAATTCGAGCGATGTGCTGGAACTGTCCTAGATTGTACGGATCAGCATGAAATCAACTTGAGGGCCGCATGCATTAACATCTCTGCGGGGAAGGGGATTGCAGCTTGAAAGGAAAGTGGATTTCACGTTGTCTACATGTCCGTAAATATTCCTACTATCCTTGACTACTAACATATTAAACAGGAGCGAGAAGCTGTACAAGCCGCATTTTCTAGCTTTTTATTCGATTCCCTGATGATTCGCGGCCAATCGCCTTTTCTTCAAAGTCTTTTTCTTTCTTCGGAGTTAATGAAATTGTGCCAGAGTTTCACTGATTATCGATAAGAACAAATAATATATTGAAGTCTTGGAAATCGAAAGAAAAGAAGAAAAAGACGAGCTTGCGATATCTCTCACACTGTCAGAGGCGGCATGCCGCAGTGATATAAACATGAGGGTCCCACAAGGACTCTACGTCTTTAACTATGGCGGCGTTTCACTCGTCCAAATTCAATGAGAGGCCTTGAAAGATGCTGGTTTTTGCCATTTTTGCGTTCTTAGAGTGGATTTTCGGAATGCGGGTCGAATTACCCCAGATAAGCGGAAAAAACCACAGCTCAAGGATTTGCCGAACAGCTGCCTTTGCTTATGGAAACTCAGATTTCTCTACGAGAGCTGTGATCATGTAATTCCTGCAAACCTAGTCTTTCTTCTGCGTGCAAGACTGATAATGGGGTGTTATTCAAGGAACGCTGTAAAACACTGTAAACCGAACCGGCAAACTGCAGGAATTTGCAATCTACGGAAGGGACAGGCACTGGTAGCTTGAATAGTGAAGTAGGGAGCGGCGGGACTGGCAAAGCCTATCGTTTGCGTTTGGTCGTAATTGTTGCCGTTCCTCGCACCTTGTCTCCAGCGTAAGCGGTGGTAAACGTATTGAAACCTTCCCATGATTTTGCGTACAACCATAAGGCCTATTGATTGCACCGGTGAAAAACTACGGTCTAGGTCTGAAACAGAAAGGGCGATGTTAGAGATAAATGTATTTTCAATAACGGTAACCCGGGATCCTATGCGTGCGCTGGTAGAAATGGCCTACGTTTTGGTGGCTTTTTTTGACCAAGCAAACGATTATCGAGTACTCTTCGTGTACGATAAAAGCTTCAATCTATCAACCTCTCAAACCTCTTCTGTAGCCTGGATTTAGCATTAGAACAGGCGCTTTTACAAATGCTCTTTGACTCACCCAGATTCTCCGCCAAAACGGGGGCCGACAGCAAACATTGACAACATTCTTCTTTATAAGCACATTTTGGTATTAAAGAATACATTTGCTC
Source organism: Cylicocyclus nassatus (assembly GCA_958299035.1). Lineage (NCBI taxonomy): Eukaryota > Metazoa > Nematoda > Chromadorea > Rhabditida > Strongylidae > Cylicocyclus > Cylicocyclus nassatus. The sequence continues at coordinate 26,155,939 of CATQJL010000223.1, forward strand.
ATCTTAGTCTTGAGTATCGTTCGCAAATTGCGTCGCTCAGTTCCTTTACTAATCGGCTGTCTTCTGGTAATCTTCTTTATAAGCACAATTTGGTATCAAAAAATACATCTGACTCATCTTAGTCTTAAGACTTTCGCAATATGCGTCGCTCATTTTTTGACTGATCGGCATTTTCTGGTAATCTCCTTTACAAGCACACTGCGATCAAAGAATCCTCAAAATCAATTTAATCTTCTTGAAGCTACTCCTGGTTTCCTTTTTAATATCTTTGACCTGATGGTACTTACAGTGAGAAAAAAGTACCATATTTCTCGTTGTTGCGCGTACTTTTATGACGTTACGTTATGCGGCAATGTGAGGCAGTGCAACCAATCGATTAACACTTGCGCAGTAGAGCTGGAGAAAGTTGAAAAATTGGTGTCACGGTCGTTTACAACAATTCTCTATAATCTGTATCGTATTCGTTTCCTATGTGCCTTCATAAAGAAGAATGATTGGAATGGAATAACTTTAATCACTTTATTAACCATTGTTACTTACTTCTCAACTATGCCTCATGTGATTTTATTGAGGAGGACTCACGATCGTTTGTGTCGCACTGGGAAAATGGTAACTCTGAGGATGTGACACCCTCGTGTCAAGTAGCTGGCGGCGGTACGGTCTTCTAAGAGTTCTGATCATACTCCGTTCCCAGTTTTCCAAGATGAAGTTGTCGAGCCATTTGTGTTTCATGCATGAACGATTTGTTTTTTTGCTCGTCCGATATGGAAAACAGATACAATTGGGAATAAGAAATTACAGCTTGAGTATTTTGAATAGCTATGGAGTCGAAATCGACGTCAGCAGATCACGAGAGAGCTGGGCAAGAGACTGATTGAGGTTTGAGCCAAACGTTTCAACTCACTATTGCTGTACAAAAGCATACAGGGAGATGCCCGTGATGTCCTAATCCGTCGCTTGCATCGCTCATCGATTAAGAGGTTAGGGAAAAATTTTTTGCAGGTTTTCCCAAGAGTATGAAGATCAACCGACGGTCACGTGCGTAAGAACATACTGGTCCGCCGCACTCATAGAAAATGTAAACATTTTGCAATCGCCGAAAGATACTCCTCCCTTCTTATTATCACTCCTTTCACTGTATTCTTTGATCGGAGTGTGCTTGTAAAGGAGATTGCCAGAAGACAGCTGATTAGTCTAAAAAAATGAGCGACGCAAATTGCGAAAGTCAAGACTAAGATGAATCAAATGTATTCTCTGATACCAAATTGTGCTTATAAAGAAGATTACCAAAATACAGCCGATCTAAAAGAATTGAGCGACGCATTTTGCGAACGGCACGTATTCTTTGATACCAAAATGTGCTTATGAAGAAGAATGTTGTCAATGTTTGCTGTCGACCCCATTTTGGCGGAGAATCGTGGATGAGTCAAAGAGCAATTGTGATAGCGCCTGTTCTAATGCTAAATCCAGGCTACAGAGGTTTGAGAGGTTGATAGTAAAAAGCTTGTATCGTACACGAAAAGTACTCGATAATTGTTTGCTTGGTCAAAAAAAGCCAGCAAAACTCAGCCACTTCTATCAGGGCACGCATAGGATCCCGTGTTACCGTTATTGGAAATGCCCTCATCTCTAACATCGCCCTTTCTGCTTTAGACCTGGGCCATAGTTTTTCACCGGTGCAATTAATAGGCCTTAATGTTGTACGCAAAATCATGGCAAAGTTTCAAAACGTTCACGACCGCTTAAGCTGTAGACAAGGTCGAGGAACGGCAACACTTACGACCAAAAATGATAGGACTGGTCCCGCCGTTCTCTACTTTACTAATCCAGCCGCCAGTGCTTGTTCCTCCCGTAGATTGCAAGTTCCTGCAGTCTGCCGGTTCGGTACAGTATTTTACAGCGCTCCTTGAATAACACCCCACTAGCAATCTTGCACGCAGAAAAAGACTAGGTTTAAAGGAGTTACACGATCTCTGATTTCGCAGAGAAATCAGAGTTTCCGTGAGCATTGAAGGCAGCGGTTCGGCAAATCCTTGAGCTGTGGTTTTTTTCGCTTTTCTGGGGTAATTCGACGCGCTAATTCCGAAAATCCACTTCAAGAGCGCGAAAATGGCAAAAACTAGCTTTTCTCAAGGTCCCTCATTAAATTTGGATGAGTGAAACGCCGCCATAGTTAGGGAAGTAGAGTTCTTGTGGGACCCTCATGTTTATATCAGGCATGCCGCCTCTTGTAAAGAATGTTCACTCTTTGAGGCTCTCTTGTGCAACACGCTTGTATTTGCACGGCGACAACATGGTTGAAACGGCATTAGTTTTTGGGACGGGATCACTCAACGAGATACGAAGGAATCGGGAGCTTGTCATGTGAAAAATGAAAGTTGGGAAGTGACGAGTGTGGAGGCAGTCAACGGCACGATGGAGCCGGTCGAGAGGTAAGTGTGGAAGTGTTGAAGTATTTTTGTGTGAATTTCGTTGGTTTCCTACAACTTTTACCTTATCAAGTAATGCACTTACATGAAACATCGATAATTGCTAGAAACTCCATCAAGGAACAGTATAAATATGTGAAGTTATGTTTGTGAGACATAATAATCTCATGGCATCAAATTAGTCTCTACTGTTTTCTCCCTTCATATTTCTATTCATTTCCTCTCTATTCAGACCACAGTTTTGTATCGCTCGCTGTACATTCCTGTGTTTCAGTTGTCCATTGGATTCTCAAAATAAATATTGTTTTTGAACTTGAGTTATGACTTTTGTTCAAAGCATTTATCCAAGTTACCGTAGTCAGAAAAGTACAACTTGGTCCAGGGTCGTTATCAGGTTTAAGGAACCAACCGGAATCTTACTCTGACGGTGTGAAATCTATCGCAAGCTAGTCTAAGCACGTGTAAGAATGGCTTGCGCGCACCGGTTTAGGGGCAATTTTCTAGGCAGGAGCAGAATGCTGAGCGCTTGGACCTACTCCGTTCTCATGCGTGGGCTGCAAGCAACCTTCCATATAAAATTTTCGAGATGTTTGATTTTTCCGAGCCATTGCCTTTAAAGGCAGTGGATCGGCAGAATGAGACCCGTGGCAAAACAAGGTCACAGGATAGGAGCCCCCATAATGGAACCTATGGGCCAAAGTTCAATCTTTCTCTGCCACTTCTAACCCCCAAAATTTCAAAGCTTGAGCAGCGCTCAGTTTTTCTCCTCTCCGACCCTCCCACCCCACGGACGAGTGAACGCGGCCTGCTTTTATGACTTTACGCCATTTATGTTTTTGGACAGGTTGCGGAATGCTAACTTGAGACATGGTATTATGGAATCCTTCGATGTGAATGTACACGAATGTTCAACGAGGCAGCCATGCAAGCAATCTTTTCCAACATAGTAAATGCGGCAGCAGAGTGCACCATGCGTTTTGTCGCGCTTCGACGTCAGCTTCTCCTTCTCCCTATTATTACACCGCCGCTTGTCCTAACATTTGGCGGCAGTTTCTGCAACTGACGTATAATCAGAACAACGTCATAACCACATGCGGTCGCGGAGCATCTTGGTCGTCACCTTTTTTGCACTCAGATTTATATTATAGAGAGGATAAGCAGATGCCTATTTATAGGTGGTATTTTGGTGTGAAGCATGCTCGATTTCGCTTTCCTTGAACGTCATATTTCCTTTGATGATTGGCTGACATGCAAGAGTTATATTCTAGTGCAGGGCACACGCAATTCAAATGTTCACATAAAATCAATTCTGGTCTTTTTAATTAAACATCACACATTTTTCGTACATGGAATCCACCTCATAAAGTTGGAAGGTGTAGCACGCTGCGTTGTTGGGACAGCTAATTTTTTCTCCAACTCTCAGCAGAAAGCACATTCCGTTCTTAACGCAGTGACATAAGTGACATGACTTTCCTATTATCACAAACATATAATGATCACAAAGTATCAATTTACTCAACTAAATCAACTGAAGTGTTATGGAATGTAGCGGCAAACTCAGAGGAGAGGCGTATCGTTGAAATTACGGAAACGAATTATTTTAAGCTAAAAATTTACGAGCTTGTTTTCTACACTAGGGTCTCGAAGCATGAAGTGTTGTACAAATGCAGAGTAAAAGAGTGTTTCTGATCTTTGGAGACCACCGAAGCATTAAATGTACACAAAGCAGTGATATGCAAAATGTCATTACTTTCCACAAACTGAGATTTTTGTACACACGTATTAAAGAGTTCACCTTGCGCATGACTATGTTTGCCACGACAGTCTAAGCCTACTTTATTAACGAGCTGAATTAAAAATCTTGTGGAGCGCTTTGATGTGGCAGGTGTTGCCAACCAAGCAATACAATGTAATCTCTAAACTTTTTGCTATACACTTAGGGCCGCATGCGTTAACACTCCGATGGGGAGGAGGATCGCAGGTTAAAGGAAAGCTTCAAATTGTAAAGCTCCAGATATCTGGATTTCACTTGTCTACCTATCCGTAAGTATTCCTACTATCCTTGACTACTAACATATTGAACAGGAACGAGAAGCAATGCAAGCAGCATTTTCCACTTTTTTGTATGATCCCCGAAGATCCTCAACGCCCAACCGCCCGTTCTTTCTTCAAAGTCACTTTTCTTTCTTCGAAGTTAACGAAAACATTCCAAAGTTGTACTGATTATCCAAACTAACAGTGCTGAGCATGCTGCTAATAAGAACAATTGAGTTACAGTAATATTGAAATTTTCGGCGCCCAACTTTTGACTTGAGGTTCATCTCGATTTCCAAGACTTCAATATATTATTTGTTCTTATCGATAATCAGTGAAACTCTGGCACATTTTCATTAAATCGAAGAAAGAAAAAGGCTTTGAAGAAAAGGTGGTTGGCCGCGAATTATCAGGGGATCATATAAAAAGCTAGAAAATGCGGCTTGTACAGCTTCTTGCTCCTGTTCAATATGTTAGTAGTCAAGGATAGTAGAAATATTTACGGACAGGTAGACAACGTGAAATTCAGTTTCCTTTCAAGCTGCAATCCCCTTCCCCGCAGAATGTTAGTGCATGCGGCCCTCAGGCTGAGTTCATGCTGATCCGTATAATCCTGAACAGTTCCAGCACAGCGCTCGGATTGTGCGCTGTGCTAGAACAGTTCCGGCACTTACGGGTCAGTATGAAGTCAGTCTTATGAAACTATGATGCACCAAGTTAACAAAAGTTGCTTGGATGATCCGATTTCTTTGAAAGTATTAAACATAGGAGAATTACAAACATAAACATACGGAACAAACACATGCAAAGCATGCAGACACATCTACCCGTGGAATTAAACAAATTGCGATGAAGGTAATCTGACATTTTTCTAATTTCTAGCTCTTACTTTGTTTATCTCTGAGAATTTCCTAATTGAGTTTTACCCTTTCGTCTGCAAAGGTTACCTGTCTTCTAAGTGTACCGTCTGTCCCAATCGGGACCAGGCCGAACCGTCCGCGTAAATTTGCGCGTTCGCAGCGCTAGGCGTTTGCACTGCACTTGCGCATCGTCAGAGAGAGCAAAAGCATTGAAGAGATATCGGAGAAGCAGCGTAGACGCAACCGCGAAATCCTAGCGACGCGGACTCCCGCCATGCCGATTTTGGCCTAATTGGGATTGGGGCAGACTGTAAGTGCAATGTAATCCCTGTCCTCAGAGCACTTGGTAAAGCACACTTTTCTGTCTCCATAGGTGTTTAAGTATGCGTAGCCAGTCACCGCATCCACTTTGTCAAAAATACACGACGAAATTGATTTTAAAGATAATTCCAGTATGGAGATTTCCTGCTGTTAGGAAGAGCTTGCCTGAACGAAAATGAGAAAAAAGACCCAAACCATCGTCATGAGAGTCTGCACGCTACGTCTCAACCCTTCCAAAATTGTTTGTGAGCTGGATACTCAATTTCAACATCACACTCTTCGCTACCATTTTTGCATTTTTGCCACTGGTTTGCCCGAGTGTCTACTCGCCTCTTTGTTGCTCGATTTTCTTTGCTGAGCGTGGTAGATTTAGGTTCGTTGTGCACGCATGGAAGATGAAGTGGCGCGTTTTCATAACGACGTCCTTGATGTTATCCAGCTATCCTCGATCTGCGAGTTTAATCCATGTCATACGCGGGAGGAATCTTCCGTATTCCATGCGCCTATGCACCATATTGGAGCTCGACCCCCCCCCCCCCCCGAGAACGGGTCGCGAAATTTTTGAAAGTTATTTACATGGGTTATAAAAATGTGCAAGTGACTTGTTTATTTTTGTAAACAATCAAAATAATTTTTTAAATTTTTTAAAAATTCGAATTAGCTTTATAAAAAAAATTTTTCGGGGGCGTGGCTAACGCCACGCCCCCTTTTTTCAGATTTTAGGGGTTGGGGCCCACAAAAATTTTGAGAAGCCCCCTAAAATTTTTTCGAGTGCGTGGCTGACGCCACGCACCTTTTCTAAAAAATTTTTTTGCCGCCCTCCCACCCCGAGCCGGAATCCTAAGTACGCCACTGCTTGTCTCGTATGACTGGCTGCACAACTTTCACCTGCTGTCTACAAACGTTGGAGCCAGCTAGCTATTCCGGCGTGTCCGTCCAACTGCCCCAAACATATGGGACGAGCCCGCCTACGTCTTAAGCCGCGATGATCACCAAACTAATTCCAGTACTTGATGTCAGAAAAATCCACAAGTTTCAACCGATCTCCGCGTAGTAAAGGAACGAGCCCTCTCCGCTCACGGTAGTAAACTTGCACAAAAGTTACATACTTTCCCCGCGCGTCAGCGCGACACTATCCAAAAGCTATAACAATCACTTTGCTCGACCGCTAAACAACGAGACTTTACCAAGCACAATCAATGAAAGAACGTGAAAAATCAGAAAATAGCTGAAAGTGAGGTTGGAAATGAAAGACGCATATGGCGACAGTTGCGCGGCATTACATCCTCTCAATTTGGCAATCTGCCCAGCGAGGAGAGACACACGAGCTCGTCTAAAGTGTTGCGCACTGCAATATCGGTAATACACTGGTGGCCGGACCTCTTTCATCCACACCAGATGAATCGAGTGTGCCACTGGAGGAGATGTTTGGAGCTTGAGAGCAGATATTGTCGTGACTCAACTTTTGAGCCTCTGACGATGGCAAAAAAATCGTGTAATTTCTTGGTTGTGTCTGCGCGCAGAGCACACTTCGGCTGTCAAAAGAATTTGAGATTTTTTTCGAAAAAAACCAGAAAATTCTAATTTCGCTAGTGCATTATGAGGTCCTCCTCAAATCGTCCTAGCATTCAAAGAAACGCGTGCCGGTAATTTTGGACACCCTGTACATATCAGCAATTTTTCCTTTAAACCCTTTCTAACGACCATCTGCATTAGACAGCATAAAAAGTCCTTTTTCTAACTACCAAAAATTGCCCATATTTGGCTTGCGTTTATTGAGCAGCACTTAACACTTAGCAACAACACTTGATGCCATCATTTTGCTTAGAAATGCCTTAATATACTGTAAAATTATGTTACTCACTTTGAGTCGAGTGGCCTCAAATCAATTGTTCAAACTTATTTGTATAACGTACAAAGCCAAATTACCTATGTATTAGGTTGGCACATAAGTTTTGCAACTTTTCCCGTAACGTTTTTCCTATTTTATGTAGCAATCTCATTTTGTGGCATCATAAAGAGATCGTGATGTAAGCTGCAAGTCTGCGCAAACCTTTTGATTTTTGATAACGTATAAAAAATCTGAGCATTTTTTGAAAACTGCTGAAAATCGAGGTTTCACGATTTTTTGACAAACATGAAACCCTACGAAACCGGATTCAAACATATGAAAAAGCAATTATAAGCAGCATGTAGCTGGAAGATGGCACATTGGAATCAGTGAAAAAGAAATGAAATTTAAACACAAATTAAGGTGGGGCGCCTTTGAGAAGTTGAACAAGTAAAATGCGTCAAATTTTGAAGGCAATTTGTCAATAACTAAGCTGCGAAAAGTCAGAATTCGCTATAACTTTGCACTATAGAGCAATCCTATGCGGTAAACACGAATATCATATTCACTTGTCGCTAAAATAAAATTCATCTTCTGATCTCACGAACGAGGCCTTTTCATGCGAAACGGATCTCATTTTTGTGATCAGCATGTCAAATAAGCCCTATAGGCCAAGTTTCAGCAAAATCTGGTGCATTCTAAAATTTTTCCCATAGTACCGTAAACCTACAGTAATCCTCACATAAGATGGTAAAATTCGGCAAAAATGTGTGCATTAGAAGCTTACATCATAATCCCTATATTGCCAAAAAATGAATGCGCTACGTTCAAATAGACAAAAGTTATATAAAAAGTTGCATTACTTATGTGCCAACCTAATATGTCGATACCGCCCGATAGTTAACTAATTTCTGCTTACGACATTTTTCAGTTTTATGTTCTCCATACTTTTTGACAGCAAAAGTACAATAGTCATAGCATTTGTGAAAACTAGTAAAATTCAAGGTTTTGAGGGATTCAGAGTGAAAATAATGCCGGCACAACCCGTACCAGACACAGTGACAAGGAACAGCATTGCTAGAGATTGATTTACTTATTGTAATAGGGAACGAATTCAAGGAGAAATGTGGTCTGGGGTTCTCAGGATATGATTGTTCAAATCTTAAAGGAAATCTATAAACGGAGCGAAACCTCAATTTCTACCATTTGCACACTGTTCAGCTTGAGATGCTTAACATGGATATTATATGCGTCTGTGTCAAAGCAATTCATTCACCATACGAAGGAGACTTTTTTTTGCACAGTGAGGCAGAATTTGGGGCATTACTATATTTTAATTACGGTAATTCTTACATTGGCAAAGATGCTTTCGTATTCTCACATGAATACGTTATTTAAAAAAAGTAGTTTCATAAAAAGTTGACTACTTAATTATTTTAACAAATCAAGAAATTCGTTTTCAGAAGAACCATCTAAGTATTTGACTTGTCAAATGAACTTCAAGTCATAAATTCAAGCAAAGTTATTGTCATAGTCTCCAGTAGCTGTAAGACCAGCTCACAACCAAAGTATCTGGAAGGCTCGAGGCGTAGCATGCGGACAGCTCTCGTGACGATGCTAGAGTCCTTTCTCTCATTATCGTTCAGGCAAGCTTTCCTAACAGCACGAAATCTGATTACTGAAAATGTCTTTCAGTTCAAATTAGTTTCATCGTGTATTTTCAACAATTGCAGACCAAACCAACTAGGAAATTCTCAGAGATAAACAGAGTGAGAGCCAGAAATCAAATAATGTCAAATTACCTTTATTGCAATCATCGTTTCACATCTCAAATAGATATGTTTGCATGCTTTGCCTATGTTTTTTCCGTAAGTTTATGTTTGTATGTACTCGTATGTTTTGTGTTTGCAGCGAAATCGGATAATTCCACAACCCTTGCTAACTCGGTGCATTATAGTTTCATAAGGCTGGATTCATACTGACCCGTAAATTCCGGAGCTGTTTCAGCACCTCGCACAGTTCGAGCGCTGTGCTGGAACTGTTCCGGAACATAAAATCAGTATGAACGCCGCCTAAGTATATCTCAAAAAGTTTAGAGATTATATTGTATTGCTTGTGCTTGGCAACGCCTGCCACATCAAAGCGCTCCACAAGGTTTTGCGCAAAGTGAAAATTTTGATATAATGACAACTTTCATATTATAGCTTTGTGTATATTCAATGCTTCAGTGGTCTCCTAAGATCAGAAACTCTCTTCTTACTGTGCATTTCTACAAATCTCATACTTCAAAGTGATTTTCACTAATACGCCTATTCTCTAAATTTGCTATTACATTCCACATTGCTTTGGTTGGTTAGTTAAATAAATTGATTGTTCTATTAATATAAATTTGTGATATAAAATGATGGCACAGTGAGTTGGAAAGAATGATGGTAATTGTGATTTCTTTGATGCCTCTAGGAATTTGCAGCTATGAAAACCAAAACGTGTTTCAAATTTTTCATTGCAGCTCAAATCCTCGCTCCCATTAGCACGAATAGATTAAAGACTGTAGACAGATATGAGAATTGTACGTCACTTGCTGTAACAAATTCCCAACGAACACAAAAAGGCTAAGGATTTAACAGCACTAAACAGCCTGCCATGTAAATGAGTCAGTTCGCAAATAGGCGTTTCCCGATTGCTCTTGCTAATCATCTTATTTTGAAAGGTAGGTCTCTCTTCGATAAAAGCATTTTTACTAATAGTCAAGAGTTGGTTGGAGAACGTAGGCACACTTCGGTATATAAAGGAGATTTAGCAGCATCTGTAACAAAAAATTTGGAGTAGAGCAAAATAGAGAACTTTTCTGTGCACGGTGCAGAGAAAACAAACGGATTTATCAATCTTAAGCTTCGAATTGGCCAAAGAAAATGAGAAGAATAATGATGCAATGGTTTGGTGTCACTTTTGAGTAGCTTAACGAGTTTTCTTTAGCTTCGAAGCATACAAAATCTATTATAATCCAAACTTTTTTTCTGAGTACGTCACAAAAGCCATTGCCACAGAAATCATAGAAGTCACAAAAGCAGTATATATATACCACCTGTAGCTGAATCCGACAGTCACCTAATAAATTCTCTTCCTTATGTTCCCTTGGTTCTAATAGAGAGTAGCTTTTGCAATAGCAATTCTAGAACTAATTCTAAACTTTCAGTTATTCAATAAGGTTACAACTGTCTTTGATCCTAAGCATGAGAGACTCAAGCTATGAAAGATTTTTTGATGCTTTTTCTTACAAGATGCAAATCGCATTTAGCGCTCTTCACGAAATAAAACTTTGCGCGTATGAAAAAAATCTTTACGGAAAGTCCAAAGTTTGCGCTTTTCATTGCGATGCGAGAAAAGCTCACCTGAATATAAAGCTGTTTGAAAGTACAAGGCCGCTTGTTTTGTTTTGATTTCCAGCACTTTTTCTGAGGTTATAGAGAGCAAAGAAACTCTTTCAGATTTCACTTTTGATTACAATGGTATCAAAACCTGTCTAATTGCATCAAAAAGTCTCTCTAACGATGAAAATTCTACTGCCCATATTCATGAAACAAAAAGGATCGTTTCAGTTTAGAGTGACCAAATGGGGAGTTCGACGACTGCAAAATTGCAATTGCACTCAAGTTCTGCTATATGCGCAAATATTACTAGCAGTCAAACTTGCACCAACTTTTCTCGCAAAAGATGAGGCACTTTGAGGAAAATTTCCCAAGAGTTGAAGAACTTTTTTGTTTATAACTAACGCCAGTACTCCGCTTAGAAGTGCCACCTTCAATCACGGTACTTGTACCTTCCTGATGGCCATTGATGACCGAAGTATGATAGTCTAAATGAATTTTTCGAAAACTTAGTTTTATTTTGCGAGTATTTTTCATGCTTGCTTAGATGAAAGCTTTTGCTCTTGTCTAGGCATTATGTTCTTTAACATCGAAGAGAGGACAATCTGCACAAAAGAGAAAAGACACAGTTCATTATTACGAATCCTACCACTTCAGTGGATTATTTGAATTACGAGCATAACACACTACATCAACTCATTCTTTACAGACGCAGTGTAGCTTTCATCAAACTTTTCTAACCTTCTAATCGCAAGTTCGCTTCAATCCATCTTTTTCAATATATCCATGTCTTGCAAAAGAGACTCAATAAGTCATAAACGCTGTGTTGTCGCTTTTCTCCCATGTTACAAGCAAACCCAAAAATTCTCAGAATTTTTCAGGGCATACTCATATCGCTGAAAACAACTATGAACCTGCTGTTTTTCTTCTTCTTCCTGGGAGCTTGTTTCTTAGGGCTAACAAATGCTACAACCTGCTCGCCAGCAGAAATGCGACGCTTGTAAGGCTGACATTACGTTGTTTTAACGCGCAGCAAAAATGTGTGTTTTCAGCATGGTATGTATGGAGAAGTGCAAAGCTGACAAACTGATATGCCGAAAAAGGTGTCACGTGGGGTGCCGTGGTCTCAAGAAAGGGCGTTCTGTATGAAACGAGCACTCTTCCTCATTGCCTGTTTCTTCTTGTGATAAGATGAAATAAAGCATTGTGCAGCGTGTTTGCAGGGAAATTCAACGTAGAATACTTTGCTAAGAATGTGTGGTATTCTCTAAGTACCTTCACTCTGCAACAAAGTCGGTCATTTGTCGGCAGCTATGTTTCATAGAAGATCGAACGAAAAATCCCCCTTACGCAATTTAGCGGAGAACACATTGAACTAAAATTGCTCAAAAAAAGATTATTCCAGCCGTAAAAGTTTTCGTATTCTTTGTATCTCTTATTTGAGTAAACAACGTTTCCACTTTTAATTTATGAGTGTCTTTAAATTGGCACGTCCTGTCGTGGTCATGTTACCGTGAAGAGTTCTCTCTAGCTTCTTTGGAAAATTGAGGGAAACAGCGCGTCATTTTCTTCCCATTTGTTGTTCCATTATGACCATAGAAGCTTGTTATCTCAAAAATCAAAACGACACTCGTAGCAGCAATCGACGTCATATTACCCAAGAGACAGAATGGAGTTTCCTAAAAAAACAGGTTGATCAGTTGTTAATTCTTGACTTCTGAGATAGAAGCATTGAAGCAGTATGAAGGAAGTAGATCCTTGCTTTAATCGGCATCATCTGCATTTGGTATTTTTCCGCAGTGTAGACTTACTGTAAGCAGTAACACCCAACTAATCTACATATCTTCATTGCCCTTCAGGTCTGCTGCCTCAACGTAACGAGGAGGTGCGGCTGGGTATAGTAAGATGGCTCAAACTCAATCAATCAGTCGAGCCACAGATCGTTTTAAATTTTCCCTCAGGATTGGCTGCCATTTGTCTGTCAAGGAGGATTTCAGCGTTAAAAAACCGCTAATGTCATCTAAAAAGTAGTGACATTTTAACACAGTTCGAGCGCCTCACGGCCATCTAAAAAGTGGCGTGAAAATACTAGGTCCACCCGAAAGAAGTTTCGCATTTTTTAGACGAGCGCCAAAGTCCGCGTAACAAAGATTTTTGGAAGATCTTGTATTATTCAATGCATCGTTTCACCTTTTTCAAATACTTACAATTTCACTACGGCACAATCAACGGGCTCCTAAAAGTCAACCTCTGCGAGGCATGCTTTTTCGAGAAGCTTTGCCATTGTTCTGAATCTTTATGCCAACTCTCCAGAGGAGTTCGAGCAAACCCTACAGCAAACAGTACTGTTGGAAGCGACTGTAGATATCTAGACGCTAGCTCTCAGTTACATGGGGGCTAAGCCGGTGAGGAGGAGTGATTACTAAAAGTCATGCAGGCCAACTCAAGAATGCCTTACAAGGACTGAAACACTGTCAAATGTGGGTCATCGTGTGACCGATGGTTACGCGGAAATAAAAAGAAGCAAACACGAATATCATGTTGGCCTGCAAAAAAACATCTTGAAAGAATCGAAGAAGAAGGAGAACTGATACCAGCCTGGCCACGAATAGAATGTCGCGAGGTACACATATGGAAGGTCATGGCAGAACTGTGGACTATAATCGGCGCCACTTCAGAAGAATTCGCCAGCTTGACCAGTTATACCTTTTAGCGTTTACCCTGTTGAAAATAATAGAGTATGGATAGAGGCAAGAGCGCTTGAAAATTTATTTCAGTTTTACGACACTTACTGCGGAGTAATGAATATCAGACACCTATATGAAGCCAACAGGATGCGATCATCCAGCGCAAAATTGGGAGAACTCCCACCGCGCCGAGGCCGACGGCTCCTCGGAGGGGAGGGATGTCTGAAGATGCGACTGGAGATCATCAATACAGAGCTGGCGGGAGGAAGAGGCAGTTTGCCCCTCTTGAAAAAAAAATGGAAGAAAAAGTGGAAGGTATAAAAGGGGAAGAAAACGGGGAGCATCGAGAAGAAGAGGCTCGTGGGAATCGAAAGTGGTTAGGAGAGAACCAGACCTCTCCACGTGAAAACTCACCGAGAATTGATCCAGACATAACCGTGCGAAGGCCTGTTGGAGGGTCAAATCGGGATATTTCCCCCGATTTCGTGTTTTTTCTCGTTGTTTTGTTCGTTGTTGGCCTTGAGGCCGTTGGTCTTCGTTTTGCCATACGGATAAGATTTCTTCTTTTCAATCTGTTCATGTGCCCAGTTATGGAGGTTAAAACCTCAATATACCACTAGACACCAGCCTTCCTTCGGTTACAGTACAACTTTAGTCTCCTTCCCGTAGCTTGCCATATTTTTGTTTAGAATTTTTCTTACTCAAAACACAGGCTCTTAGCAAACCCATGTCAGATACAAACGCATTAAAAATCAGAAAAGCGGAATTTTATACCACTAAGATAGTGTTATGATTCAACACTGATTTCGTGGAACAAATTTGAGTTTACGGATCCGAAATAATTCGAATTTTTGAGTAGTGGCGCGTTCAAAACCAAGAGTTACAATGGTTTAATTCTAAAGATTTCGCGAGTTGGGAACAGAAAACACCCATTAGAAAGAGGAGAAATAACTGCATGAAACGGCGACCGATCTGCTCGTCTTTTCATGTTACAAAGATAGTGGACTAAGCATGGAAATGGGTAGCATCTAATAAAATTCTATAGAAGAATCATGATGAACGTTTACGAAAGCTTAGAAAAGAAGATGAATCTCTAGAGGATATGAAAAAACTTTTTAAGGTGTGTTAGCACTTTGCTTGGATTTTTGAATAATGACAAAATATAAACTGAGCTTTCCGAGTTTTTGAGAGACCTCGAACATTGCGAAACTTGGAAAAAAGCTCCAATTTTTGAAAAAATCGTAAGGGTCAAGAGAATGAGGCGATAAACGGATGCAAATAAGGATGTGTAGAAACTTAAATGAGGTTTGGAATCTTTCAAAGTTAATGTCAAATAGGTTTCTCAATGAGAGAAATATTTTTGCTAAGTTTTTCATAAATTTGATAATTTCGGGTGTGAGCTATAAATGTGAAACTTGTAGTCTAATGTATACTCGTAAATTCATAGTTTAGAAATTTTTTAGGCAGACTGAGCTAGTCCGAAGTTTGCTTGCGGCTAATTCATTCTTTCCATTTTGGTGGATGCTGCAAAGATTTTTAAAAAAATTTGGAATAAGGGTGGCGCGTAGGGATATTAACAGCATGAAACAACTTAGAACTATGTTCCATTGAGGCCCTATAAGTGTCATTAATTCGCGAATTTCTAATAATTTTTTTGAGTTTCATGTTACAGCAAAATGAACGATGCCAATACTTTTTACTACTCCATTTCTGGATGATGTGCGGACTTGACGTGTAGTCAAGATAGAATTTCTGAAAAGTTCACTGGTTGTCGTTTTATCGCATATTGCAATGAAGGTATTTGTATATGTGCGTGTGCTTGTGTGTTTGTGTTTGTAACAAAATGTATAGAAACGTAGAACGAGAAAAAGGCCCAGCGCTGTCGTTCCCGCTATTCTCTACATTTTCTTGTTTTGCATAATATCTTCTTCATCGTTATCACCATCCTCTTCTTCTCTTCCCTCTATGGTCACAGCTCTGTCACTGGGCCGGTAGTATTCCCCCCGACCTGGCGGCAGGTCTCGCCGGCAGATCGCTGGCACCTTTTCCGTGAGGTGGCCAAAAAGTGAAACCCCAAATTTAGGCGGTCCCGGGTCTATTTCCAAAAAACTTTCTCGATAAAGATGCCGCTTAGACTCTGTAGAAACCTTCATAGAAATCTGCGGTTCTAGAAAAATCCTCCTGTAGGAAAATATCTGGAAGCGAAGAAGGAGCTGCCGGCAACTTCGCGATGTAAGTTGCCGGCAACCTGCCGGCAGCTCGTCGAAATCCGCGAGATGGCAGCTGCCGGCAGGTCAGAGAGCACGGGAAATAGCGTGCTCTTTTGAGAGAGGGAGCTGCCGGCATCTCGACTTTCCCCTACCACGTCGAGGTGGTGGCACCTTTGCCGACGGCGTCTGCGATTTTACGAATTGCGGCGATATCACACAATTCACGTCAGGCGAAAAAATCAAAAATTCTACTTTTCATCAAAAAAACTACCATTTTTCTCATTAAATGAGTTTTTCTTCTTTAAAACGACGATTTTCTTACAGAGAAAAAATCCAGCAATGCCTTAGAATCATAAAGAACACCATCTTTTTTGGCAATCCCTTATAAATCTCGTTTGCACCGATTTCGCCCTCTCTCGCTCATATCAATCAGCTGTTCTTTCAGGTCAATGTCTCTCACGCAATGTATCGATCCCTCTTACAGGCAGCCATTTACCAGCGCGTTCTTCCTATTGCTGGTGCAAACGGCAATGGCTGACCGAATGGTTGAATGATTAACGTGGTGGCACTTCTTAACGCACATAGGTTCGACCGCGCGCGAGGTAGCAATTTTGCGGCTGTCTGCGTCATCAAAATTTAATGTGCGAAATGATTGCGTGCTAAGGTTACATAAAATTATCAAAACCTACAATCACTCCGCGAGCTGCCGGCGGAGTTGGCATCTTTCCGCGATGTGTGCCAACTTGCCGGCATCTTTGATGCCACCAGGTAGCGTAGATTACTACCGCCCCTGGTATCTCTTCGTAGTCATCCATTTCTAAATCCTCTTGTTCCAGATCGGCTAAGTTTTACGCCGTTCCAAACTCTATAAAATTAATCTGCGTTGCATGGGATAATGGCTAAAATTTGTAAATTTATTTAATTTGCAGGTTTGAACATCTTTCACATCTTTTCTGCAGGCGGTCAGCAGAATTTTGGGGCGTGGCCAAACCTTTAGCGGGCAGCACTTCCTTTACGGTCGCATATTCTGCCAGCAGGCAGCAATACAGCATTTTTTGCAAGCGCTCGGCAAATAGTTCCTTTTAGCGAGCGCTGGCCAAACTTTCAGCATGCGCTCGGACTCTTTTTAGGCATTTTCGGGCGTACGTCGGGCACAGGTAAGACTCTGTGTGCCAGAGGTGTCACGCTGGTTTAATTACTCAAGTTTGAGGTACTTTCTCTCAGCGGAAAGTACCTGGGGGTTGCGCGGTCCTCCACAAAGGACCGTGCGGCCCTCGAAATTTTTGCATATTCTCGCGGAAAGTCCGCGAGAATGCGGCCACTGCGCCGCAGCTAATCTATAAAGAAACCGCGATTGTTCTTCAAACATTCGTCTTTACTTTCGCCAACTTTCTTCCAAATTTCTGCAAGCGGACCGCAAAAAATCAACGAACTATTTTTCCGGTGCGCGCTTGCTCAAAATTCGCATGGCCGCATGCCCCACACGGTTATCTGAGTACATGCTATTCCCCTTCGTTAGTAATCAGCATGCTCACTTACCTCCTTCTGCCAAGTCCCAGTCCCGCAGGTCGAACTTTGCAAAAAATCGATAAAATCGACAGAAGTAACGGGTGTTTTTTGAAACTAATATTGCTTTCGTAATCAGCATTCTCGATTACGCCCCTGTGCCAAATCCCAGCCTCGTAGGTGAACACTGCAAAAAATCGATAAAATCGTTATCGATCGATGAGAAAGGTAGCCTATGACACTCGTCACGCCCCGAAGTGTATGTGTGCCAAGTTTGGTCCGGATCGGTTCAGAAATAAAAATTTCTATTCGGAACATACGTACAGACATACAGACAGACATACAAACAGACATTCAGCTTTATATATAAGATTCAGCCCCATGTTCCATTCTTGGATTACTTTTCCTTACAGATGTATTACGCTGAACAGCAGCTGGAATGAACATGTTAAACTGTGTTTGCTGTCGCAGCAATGCATAAAATTTCTAGAATTTATCAAAGCTTCAGAAATATACTATTTAGATTCTTTTAGCATTGGATGCGCCTTTCTATCTAGTTTACGACAGTAATTCATTCCAGCATCCACATTCCCTTGCCATTCTTTAATGTTGAGATTTTGTGATTAAACGGTCATGGTAAAGATATTATAATAGGCTCCTTATTGTGCCTATGCTTCAACAAAACAGTGTATTTTTCCAGTTAAAAATTTGTTCATCCAGCTCATATAAAAACATGGGATCAAAATTAAGTAAAGCCCTAATCACTTCTACCACATGAGATTTACATTGAGATTTACATATGTCAAAAATAATTATAAATGCAAGTGAATATGTTTTTATTCAAAAGCTTCAATCAACCCGTGAAGGCCTTATCGCCAAACATGTGTATAGTCGGTGACTCTGTGGTGTAGGCGCATATGGCTTTAAAACTAATGTTTGTAAAGTGAACGACTCCACTACTTCAATCTGCTCTTCTAGCACTGGTGATGCTTGCACACATCTACCGGACTAGTTTGTTTTTCTAGCTCATGTTCTTCTTCAATTCGTCTTTGTATTGCGTTCATCACCCGTATCTCAAATCGGTGAACGGATGGTCTGAGCACAGAGACAAGAAAGTGAAAATTGGCGATCATTCGTTTCGATCAATTGAAGTGATTTCAAACTTTTCGTTATGGGAATCCCAGATGCGACACACATGTTAGGTGCAAGAAAATATAATACTTTTGCATAAATCATTGATAGATTATACTGTCTCACCATATTGGCACTTATGAAGGAGCGGGATTCACGAAAAGTTGATATAATTTCCAAATCTACATATCTACAAATCCTACCCTGAAGCGTTCGAGAGACGAGAGAATACAGCAACTTTACAGCTGATTTCGCGATAGGACGCAAATTAAGATTGGAGAGGCATCATGGAACTCAACGTTCATTTCGGCACGAGTCACACACCTATCTCTGTTTACCTGACCTTTTTATTTCCGAAATCGAAGAATTGAAGTAATTTTTAGTTGCATTTGTGTCTTACATGGATGCATCAAGTCAACTTACCCCTATAATCGGTACCCCACAATTTTTAATCTGCCGTGTGCGATTGTAGTAAATGCACAACTTTCCTCATGTCACTGGCTTACGTACAAGTTCCAGATCTATTCGTGCTACCCCCATGTACTGAGTAATACTGCCAGCTGCTCGACTATCTTCATTTCCAAACAAATTCTGCTGTATGATCAACGCATACTTTGCAATAAGCGTATTTTTAGCCATAAGTAAAGCATAGATGAACTACCCTGAAAATCTATCGAATCCTTTTGAACAACGTCACTATGTGCCGATGCAAATCTACTCATGCTATATCGTTGTTCTCCACAAAAGATCTATAATTGTCTATATTTTATACTATCACCTAAAAAGTGCTTGACAATTGTGGACAACATACCTTCGGGGGAAGGGTGGGAGCCCCCCCCCCCCCGAGAATGGGTCGCGAAATTTTTGAAAGTTACTTACATGGGCTATAAAAATGCACAAATGACTCGTTTGAACTTGTAAATAATTAAAATAAATTTTAAAATTTTTGAAAAATTCAATTTAGGTATATAGAAAAAAGTTTTCTTGAAATCTTGGGGCTGTGGGCCCAAAAATTTTTTGAAAAACATACCAGAGTTTATTTCGGAGTGCGTGGCTGACGTCACGCACCTTCATTAGAAAAAATTTTTTGTCCTACCCCCGAGCGGAAATCCTGGGTACGCCATTGCTTCAGGCATATGCCTCGGAAAGAATTTGATAGTATGTTCTGCCTTCAGCCTTTCAACATTTTCTTGTGCTGCATCGCCAATTCTAACAATTTTGTTACTTTCCCATTTTTCGGATACGCTCAGCCATTTTCTGGTATTTTGATGAAGAAGTTGTTCAATTCCGGTTTAGAACCTTTTGAATAGCGCGTAATAAAAAAACGATCACGAATGGACATTCAATGGTTAAGACAAGGATGAGGATATATAAATGTTCATAATATTATGAGGTCAAACATGGAGGACTTTTACTGCTCTCAATTAAAAACTATGAATCTCTATTCATATGCAATCGAAATCAAATGAGAACAATTCGATAGGCTCCCTCCGAACCTTTCTAAGCAACTCGGTGCTTCGTGTCCATCGCCAGCGAGCTCAACTGACGCTGTTGCTTGAATATAATTGAAGAAAATACTTCGAACATTAATGAGCCAAGAATTTGTTACATGTAAAAATTTCATGCATAGTATTCCTTGTAACCATAAGTTTGAGGGGTAACCGTCATAACTTTTGACATATGGCATTAACAAGGAATTTGATGAATAAAAGCACTAGTATAAGGTTCTAATCGCTCAGTCATTCTTCACCTACTGTTAGTATAGCACTTTTTCTAGATTGACGTTTTTTTCGTTCACAAGCTTTCTCCATTTCATCGCTAAAAGTCCGTTTTGATACAGCAAGCCATGGCGTTTGTCACGAACTCAAGGGCATGAGTCTCTTTATAGTCGTGTCTTTGAAGGGAGAGCCGACGAAATACCGGTGCAATGATGTTGATATATTAGGTTGTCCCGAAAGTTTTGTTTATGGATACATTGGACCACAGACTCGTATGCTTTTTTTGATATTTGCCAAAATTCTCCACCTGGCAATTGTATCCGCTCAAAGTTTGGCTAATATTTGAAAATTTCATTCCAAAGTTTCAAAAAAGGTTAAGTATGGGTCAAATAGTGCAATTCTCGGACTACAAGGAGCTATTTTTAGGTTTCTTCAATCTGTTGTTTTCGGCTTGGAAAAATTATTTCTTAATAGGTCTCGGTTTTTGGCAAGTCATGAAACACGCAACTGCAGCAAATACACGGAAGCTTTCAAAGTTTCTGATAATTGAAAAATTTTTATTCAAACTTTATTTATGCAACATGACCAAGTTTGATTTGCTTTGAAAAAGCAGCTTTTTGGAATTTTCGGAATTTTTTTGGAACTTTCACGTTGTAAACGTGAGCAAAAAGCCGCGGTTTCTTGAAAAAATTAATTATAACGTACTTTGTAATCGTGGCCCATGTCATCTGAAATGAGCACAATGTAGCCAAAGGTTTGCTCTAGGTAACACTTACCAGCGCTTTTTGAAAACATCAGGACCAAAAATTTTTGAAATCTAGGAAAGATTTGGCGTTCCTGCACAGCTGCTCAAAAAGCCATGGCGATAGCGCCGCATAGACAGATGAGAGAGCAAGTATAGCTGTAAAAAAGAGAAAATAAAATCTGCATCAAATAGTACCTAGGTTGTCCATGGATTGGGTTCTGTGAGTTCAACTGATCAACGAAAAAAACCGACAAAACTTTTGGGACAACCTAATATGATATTGCAACATTGATAACTCCCATACCAGCTTACTAAATTCCTAACTTTCATTGACAAGGGCGCGATATAAAACGCGCCCACTTGAGTCGCATACACTGCACCATCTTCTCTAAAATTTCCTAGTGCTATTACGCGCATTAAATATCCCAGATCTTCTTCTCTTCTAGTTTATAATCGTGTTTTGCAAAAGAGTGTCGACGAAATACCGGTGCAATGATATTGATATATGATATTGCAACAATGATAACTCTCATGCCAGCATACTAACATTGCTAACTTTCATCGACAAGGGCCCGATATAAAACGCGCCCACTTGAGTCGCATACACTGCACCATCTTCTCTAAAATTTCCTAGTGCTATTACGCGCATTAAATATCCCAGATCTTCTTCTCTTGTAATTCGGTAGCAGATTTAATACAATGGACCTTCAATTCTTTGTTTCCGCATAAATTTGACAATTACGCCTTTACTACGATTACGTAATTGTTCATCGAAATTACAGTGGCTTTCAAGCTTTGGGCAGGGGCAAAGTATTTCTTCTTCAACATCGACGTGTTGAAATGTTTTTCATCCATAAGCTTTTCCATAGCAGTCAATAGGTTATTCTAACCCCGATTTTTGATCACTTGGTTTGAGACACTGCCACGAAAGGATAGTCCTGTGAGAGCACTTTCATAGCCATAATGCCTGACAAGTGAGAACTCGAAGTTGAAACGACAAGGGAATTATGGAATGGCCGTTGGCCAGATCCTCCGCCGATCAGATCAGCAAAAAGAAGAGAATAAACATTGCATATCGGATCCCGCCTACGGCACCGGGTGGTAGCAAGAACGATGTCAGGGTACTCAAGGCGCCTTTTGGATTGGACGAAAACGACAAGTCTGCCTGGACAACATGCCATGGAGACTGCCTCATGCTTTGTACCTACAGCGCCAGGACAGTCTCCACAAACGCCGACCTCTAGCGCTCATACCAAGTTGTAACTGGCCCATCGAGGAGGACCCAGTACGACTACGACCGGCTTCTGAAAGGATTGCGAGCTCGCGGAGAGTGCGCCTCAGTGATTTCTGAGAAGAACTTGGAACGCATTTCGAAGATCTCTAAGAAGGCTTCTGATGCAGGATCCGAATGCAACACATCTTGAGCGACAGATAGCCAATGCCAAGTGCAGAACAACTTTGCAGGAGGATTTTGGAAGAACAGACAAACCAAGATACTGGAAGCAGCCGAAGAAAGTCGAAGTCTCGAGAAGTGCTGAAAGGTTCTGCGAATATGATGTACCGCTGGGCTGCACTATGAAGCGAAGACGGGACTCCGACTTTTTTCCTGTATAAGATGGCTATTGCGAAAAACATTTACACCAACCTCTTCCGCTCATCAACACCCGTGCCGATGCCCGTTGTTCGCACTGGAGAAGTAACACCAAGGATTCTACCTGCTGAAGTGCGTATTGCGATACAGACTATGAAAAGTCCACAGCTCCAGAACCAGATCATTTTTCCTTTGAATTTCCGCGAGCCGGAGGACTAGCAGTCTACATGAGATTCTAGCGTCGCAACGATGCAGCTATTCCATCGCCCTTGACCATTGCAATTGGGAAGGGAGTTCGACAAGGCGACAATATTTCGTCGAAGCTAATGTGCTACGAGCAGGAGAACACCGTCTACATGAGGTTGTAAGACAGGATAATCTTTGAAGCTACCGTTCAGTATGCCTGCTGAGTATGCTCTACAAACTTTTCACGAAGATTATCCTCGCTCCCATCCCCGAGGAACACTGAATGAAGCCCAACCCCAAGAAAAGCTGTTTCGCAAGGGATTCAATTGCATGGACAACATCCAGACGGTTTCGAGGGTCATAGAAGTCTGCCGGGAATACCGACTGCCTCTCGTCCTAACCTTCGTCGACTACGAGAAAGCCTTTGACAGCGTCGAAACCAACGCCATCCTGTCAGCGCTAGTCGATCAAGGAGTGGACCCAGCCTACGTGGGGACAGTAGCCAACCGCCACAAAGTCTGTACAGCAACGATGCAACTATTCCATCGCCCCTTGTCCATTGCAATTGAAAAGCGGGTTCGACAAGGCGATACTATTCCGCCGAAGCTATTCACCGCAACCTTGCAATGGGTGATGAAATTACTGGACTGAGACGAGAAAGGCTTACGAGTTGATGGGAAATTTCTCAACCTTAGTTTTGCGGATGACTCGTTATCTTCTCGTGCAGTATCACTGAAGCAGAGACGATGCTGAAGGAAGTTAACAAAGTGGTAAGGAAGATCGGGTTGTGAATAAATTGGAAGAAAACCTAGTTCATGACGAACGCCTTTTGTGAAGAAGGAGTAATGGAAAATGGAAGCCACCCTATCATGGAGACGTCTTCTTACGGTATCTCAACGTTCAAAGAACATGGAGAACGAAAGAGAGAAGAATTAACAGAAGAAGAAGAGCATCGGGCCGCCTTCGGGCCTTTGAAGGAAGCCACCGACCAAATGACGGACCCGGAGCTTCGTGCCAACCTGTTCAACCCAACCGTTCTCCCAGCGCTCTGTTACGCAGCTGAGACCTGGCCCGACACTGTAGCCACGTCAAAAGCTTTACGGACCACCCAAAGAGCGCTCGAGCGCAGTCATCTGAAGATGAACCGACACAAGCAACACCTTGTCGACTTCGCAATACGGATCTAAGAAGAATGTCCCGTCTTTATGACCCAGCGTAATACGTTGCGAAGGCGAAACATCGATGGGCCGGTCACATTATGAGAAGAACAGACGACAGATGGACACTAAGAGCATCGGAGTGGATTCCTGGCTAAGCGAAACGTCCCCGAGTAAGACCACCGACGAGGTGGGCAGACGTGTTCGTGGAACGGATGGAATAGCTGAGGAATTAGCTGACTACGACTTTCGCCCCTGGAACTCGTGGACGCAGCCACCGACGACAGCCAAGAAGATCGTGGATGTCCGAAGAGAAGGACAGGAAACAATGGAAACTTCTGTACTGGGAACAGCACGTCACGTGAGGACGGGCCATCTAAGTATCTAAATAAGTAAGTATCAACCAGAAAGCTCAGGAGTGCAAAATCGTGAGCATGCTTTACTACAAGGTACCATGTATAAATGGGCATTTGCTTAACCTCTCCTATAATATAAACCTGAATTCAAAAATGTTGAAAAAAGAAAAAAATTCAAGAAACGTGACGACTAGGATGAACTACAGGAGGAACGAAGTTTTTTGGCGGACTGCATTGGCTGGTCCTCAATGCATAAATATGCGCGTTGTAATCAGTGCCTACCATTGTTCTCTCGTATGGGTGGCCTTGGCTCCAACAATAACTGTATCACGGTAAGCACTTCTTCGGGTTCGCGTTCATTCGCTGTAATCTCAGTTGATCTCTTAAATAAATCCCTTCGGATGCGCCGTCTGAATGAATACATTATAAATGGTTTTAAACTTCAAAAGACGCCTTGATAAAGGCGAGGATGCAGAATCGTCAGTATCAGTGAAGATCACAACATCCAGGGCACAAACACAACACAAAACACAAACACAAAGTCAACATTGTTAGGGTGCCTTCATACCGCGCCGTCAGCAGCCGCCAGCAGCCCGTAGCGGCCGCCAGCAGCCCGTGGCAGATCATAGCCGCCGCTGGCCGCCTTTGTTATAGGAACAAAACGTCGAAATCTTACTACTTTGAGTGCTCCTGCCTACGCTTTTCATCTTCTACGCTTATTTCTTCTTATTCTCGCTAATATGCAGTCCAACTCCCCACAATTCATTTGTGTTCATTGTTCTGTTCCGCACATTGTATCCTATCGCGCTCACATTCTTTTGCAATCTGTCTTATTTGAAAAGATGTGAGCGATTATCAAAGCAAGAAAAACTCAACCCGCAAATGAATCCCGGCGAACTTGCGAAATAGTAAAATGCAAGTAACATATGCACCGATAGCCAAGAAAAAATTGAAGCAAAAGCATACTCAAAAAACAAATTGCACACCTGCCGGAACCGGACGCATCCAAAGTCGGAGTGAATTACACCAGAAAGAACCTTCTATCAACTATGTTTCAACAGGATGACCATACGGCGAGATGGTAATGACAACAATTTGCACATATATGATATGTGGTCAAACTGCGTACTAGCGGCAACAAAAGGAAAGCGTAGAAGATGAAAAGCGTAGACAGGAGCACACAAAGTAATAAGATTCTGATGATTTTGCTTATATAACGAAAGCGGCCAGCGGCGGCTACGGGCTGCTACGGGCTGCTAGTGGCTGCTGGCGGCTCCTACGGGCTGCTACAGGCTGCCAGCGGCGGCTGCCGGCGCTGTATGAAGGCACCCTTGCTATAATCATCAACAACATGTTCAAATACCCCCCCCCCTTCTCGCTTGTCGCAACTCCAATCCTCGTAGCTCGAAGTTGGCAAAAAAATTAGTTATTTTGAGTTATGGGTATTTTTTAAACGGTTATTACATTTGTCATCAATGTGCTCAATCACTCCCTGCGCCGAAACCCACGGTTTTAGGAAGGAAGGTTGTAAATAACGGATAAAATCTAAGAAAGCAATGGTTGTTTTCAAGAAAGGTCATTTATCGTAATCGGCATGCTCACTTTCTCCGCCGTGTCACACTCGTCCCCCTTAACTTGAAGGTCGCAAATCGATAAATCGGTAAAATCAATGGCGAATTTTACAGCCGTTTAATATATTGGTAGCCACCTTGCTCAAATGTCCTCCTGTCTTGACTCACAGCCCTTAGTTAGAAGATTGCGAAAAATCGATAATTTCGATGGGTATTTTTACAACCAGTAATCGCATTCGTGCAGCAGATATACAGTTGGAATAAGCAGTGTAGTAGGATGGGTGAAAAAATCGATAATCGGTATTCCAACACGCTTGGCATGCACTTTCATTTTTCAACACAGCAAATGCGGCAACAGAGTGCACCATGCGTGTTGTAAGACTCTCTCGTCGCGCTTTGACGTCAGCGTCTTTTTCTCCTTATCATTACACAACCGCTTGTCCTAACATTTGGCAGCTTGCGTAAACTCAGAACAGCGTTATAACCATACACGGTCGCGGATTTCATGAATTTAATAGGAGGCAAGCTCTTGTGTCACCGTTACACACTTGTCTTTGCGGCTCAATTTCGGCTTTTCAACCATTATCCAAGGCTTTTCCAAGAGTTTTGCGTGGTACAATTTCCGCTTCGTACGACAAGATCGTGAGCTTTACGTTGACTGCAGCATCGCTAAGATAAGATTTAGGCTGTAAGATCGGACTTTCTTTTAAGCGTATGAGCACGGCCTAGTGTAGGAGCCAGTCTTTGCCGCATATTTGAACCTCACCATATTTCTCTATAATACTGTCCTGCCCAGCGAAAGTCTACATTTAGAACTCGTGAAGAGTTCATCAGCTGCCCCGTAGTAAACTCACACAGATTGATGGTTTGCTGATGTTTACATACAAACTCAAAGATTGCTTGCATGGCTGCCTTGTTGAACACATTCGCGTACGTTTACATCGAAGGATCTCATGACACTACCATATCTCAAGTTAGCATTCCACAGCCTCTCCAAAAACATTTTGGCTTCTGTGACATGAGCCGGAACATGTCTGAGAAGCGGCGAAAGAACTTTGTTGGGCAACCATGCTATCCTATCTGTAGGTCCTCCAACACCACTTACAATGGGCCTTTGTATGTACAGGGTCCGTGAAGGCAAGAAGTGTGTCGCCGAGATGGGTCTTTAAGAGAATTTACAAGACGTGGCATTTAGGGAAATCGCATTTGAGGCGAGTAATGATGCTCTTAAGGACCGCAGCTGTTTTTGCGGTGTCTGCCTTGACCCTATTAAGTGGGTATTACTTTTTTTGAACTCATGTCCAAACGTGGGCGGTACAAAGTTTCATCGTCTAAATAGCATAGTGTTATGGGTATATTAGGTCAACTGGATAATTACAAAATTGCAGCCCTTGAGGGCAGTGGCTCGACAAGATCAAACATTTCGAAAATTTTTTATGGAAGGTTGCTTGCACCCGCCAAATGAGAACGGAGCAGGTCCAAGCGCACAGCGTTGTGCTCCTGCCTAGAAAATTGCCCCTCAACCGCTGCGCGCAAGCCATTCTTACACGTGCTTAAACTAGCTTGCAATAGATGTCACACCGTCAGAGTGTAAGATTCTGGTTGGTTCCTTAAACCTGATAACGACCCTGGACCAAGTTGTACTATTTTGACTACGGTAATTTGGATAAATGTCTCAAACAGAAGTCACAACCCAAGTTCCCCAACAAAATTTATTTTGAGAATTCAATGAACAAATGAAACGCAGGAAAGTACAGCAAGCTAAAACAAAACTGTGTTCTGGATAAAGAGGGAATGAATAGAAATATGAAGGGAAAAAACAGTAAAGACTAACTAGATGCCACGAGATTACTGTGTCTCACAAACATAACTTCACATATTTATACTGTTCCTTGATGGAGTTTCTAGCAATTATCTGTTTCATGTAGGTGCATTACTTGATAGTAAGGTAAAAGTTGTAGGGAACCAATGAAATCCACACAAGAACACTTCCACATTTCTATCTCGACTGGCTCCATCGTGCCGTTGACTACCTCCACACTCGCCACTTCCCAATTTTCATTTTTCACATCACAAGTTCCCGAAAGTTCCTTCGTATCTCGTTGAGTGATCCGGCCCTAGAAGCTATCGCCGTTTTAACCAAGTTGTCGCCGTGCAAATACAAGCGTGTCACACATAAGAGCCTCGGAGAGTAAAAATTCTTTACATCTACGGGGTATTGAAAGGTTGCGCCCCGCAACCGTGACCTGCTCTTTATTTTTTTCAAGCTCTGGAGGTTACTCGTTATTGATCAAGCGTTTTAGAAAACATCAGAATATGGTCTACGATCAGTGGTTTCTTCCACGCTATGTTTCTTCTTTGTTTCCGGCTGGCGCCCAGCTGCTTACAAGCCAATGATTCACCATCTTGGTACGGTTTGATTAAAATCTTCTTTTTTTTTCCTTTATTGTGCGCACTTCAGCAATATAAATATCCATGCGGCTCGCACCAGAGGCGAAATGGCATGGTTGTGCGGCCGAGAGTTTTGGCGCGAGTATCTTATTTGTAAGATAACTATACTAAGGTGCCATTTGCCTCATACAAGTCATGTTCCGCAGACGGGTACACTTGCGCAACCATTATCTTTTTAGATGATTGCGGTCGACAGGGGATACTGTCCTAATGAGTGTATGCGAAGAGAATATGTTTGGAAGTAGATGACCAATTCCGATGTCTTTGTGACGATAAGCTAGACAATTGCGAAGGATCTCCGGTCAAGCTGCTATTCGATCTTGCTTATGGGATCCCCGTTAAAGGTATTGGTAAGTCTCCATTGTTGGCTCTCTCACTAGAGGTTGTTGCACTTTCCATTTGCAGTTGTGCTATTGATTTTTGAATTCATCACAAATCTTCTGATTCATTATGCGTTGACTCTCGTCGTCAGCGTCCAACGTCATCTCCTAAACTCATCACGTATATTCCTTTACACAGTTCAGCTTTATCACTACCACTGGGTCCTAAACTGGAGGACATTCCATTGTAACTAATGGTTATTCCTTGCTTATCGCCGTTTTTAATTACCGGATTATCGTTTACTACTATTTTATCAGGTGGTAATGTAATCAACAAAGAAATTACACTAACAATCAAGTGTTTTTACAGGTGCCGTCGTTAGTGCTTTTTTCTGGTTCATAGCTTCTTTGGACTGAGGTCTCCAATCAAAAGGTACATTCTTCTTTGTTAGTGCAGTGAGCGGGGCAGCAACAGTGGCAAAGATGTGTATGAATCTTCAAAAAAATGAGCGCATTAATAAAAACGACTTGACTTCCGTTGCCTTCGTTGGTTGTGGTACTTGTCGATAGCTTTCGTTTTCTCGGGATCGGGCGTTATACTTTCCTTACTCAAGATAAATCTTAGGAGCTTAATTTCTTTCTTTGCGAACTCACATTTAGATGCCTTCAGCTTCATTCCCAGGACTTCGATCTTGCCTAGGACTTCGTAAATACCTTTCGTTCGTTTAAGTTTCGTTTAAGTGTTCTTTCGGGCTGGCTAAAGTGATGATAAGATCGTCAATGTATATGAAAAACTCTTGAACTCAGGTACTTCTTGAAATCAGAATATTCTTTTGGAGGTAGCAGGGACTCCCTTCAATCCCATAGGCATCCGAATATACTCAAAGGCTCCAAGAAAACATACGAAGCTGTTCTTTCGCATTGTTCCTCTTCCAGCAAGATCTAGTGACGTCCTTGCTGAAAGTCAAAGGATGAGTAGAGACAGTGGTTAACACAGAGATCGATGATATCTTGGATATTCGGGAGAATTGATTGTTGTGGTTTTGTGATAGCGTTGATCCCGCGAAAGTCAATTGTAAAGCGCCAAGCGTTCGCTTCGCTTCTATTTTTCTTCTTCACCAACACAATAAGGGCACAAAATGGGGATGTTGATTCTTTGATAACTCCATCCGAGTTATTTGTCTCACAATCTCCTCTCGCTTCTCTGGCGTCGCATTTCCAATAAGGTCTATACGATGTCGTATATTCCCTATATAATGTCCACGGTGAACGTCTGGCCCCACAAAAGCACTGATGTGATGTCTAGTAATATTTCTGACCGATTCTTTTGGTTCTCCGTCAAACTGAATTGTGACAGATTGATTTCCTTAGCAATACCGTAATCATAAGACGGTAAGACTAAACAGACGAGCTTCCCAATCTGCCTCTGGTGGAGCCTGATAGTCATTATCAACATGTGCATACGTTGCGAAATTCTTGATGTATGTGACTGTAGGGTAAAGAAAGTCTTCGGGAGAGCTAGATTGTAAGACTTGTATTTGCTGTACCCATACTTCCGATGCGCATGCAGGATGTGCCACTGTTATCTTGAGCTTTTCTGGAAGTGTAATATGAGACATGGATGGATTGAGAACATTGATATAACAGGTTCCATCAATACTTGGAGTGACCAGGGCTCGACCGATGATAAAGATGTCGTTCATTGGCCAGCAGTTGTATTCAATGAGAAAATTTTTGCACCTCGGCTAAGAAAGTCCTTCGATACGCGCTTCTACCATGTTGGTGGTGCGTTTGGTAGCAATACTTCATTGGTTAGCTTGGTAAGCCGTGTATGATGGTATTACTGCTAACGTAATATAATTTATCAAGACCATATCTATCGTTTCCGGTCTTATTCGTGTTCCGTTTTATGATAAAGATCGAACGAGACTTAAAGTCCGTCTTTGCTCAACGCATAACATAGGCACAATAAGGAGTGACCTAGTTATAATATCTTTACCATGACCGTTCATCACAAAATCTCAACATTAAAGAATGGCAAGGGAATCTGGATGCTGGAATGAATTACTGTCGTAAACTAGATAGAAAGGCGCATCCAATGCTAAAAGAATCTGATTAGTATATTTCTGAAGCTTTGGTAAATTCTAGAAATTTTATGCATTGCTGCGACAGCAAACACAGTTTAACATGTTCATTCCAGCTGCTGTTCAGCGTAATACATCTGTAAGGAAAAGTAATCCAAGAATGGAACATGGGGCTGAATCTTATATATAAAGCTGAATGTCTGTTTGTATGTCTGTCTGTATGTCTGTACGTATGTTCCGAATAGAAATTTTTATTTCTGAACCGATCCGGACCAAACTTGGCACACATACACTTCGGGGCGTGACAAGTGTCATAGGCTACCTTTCTCATCGATCGATAACGATTTTATCGATTTTTTGCAGTGTTCACCTACGAGGCTGGGATTTGGCACAGGGGCGTAATCGAGAATGCTGATTACGAAAGCAATATTAGTTTCAAAAAACACCCGTTACTTCTGTCGATTTTATCGATTTTTTGCAAAGTTCGACCTGCGGGACTGGGACTTGGCAGAAGGAGGTAAGTGAGCATGCTGATTACTAACGAAGGGGAATAGCATGTAAAAGTGGGCACAGAGAAGGATTGTACTGAAGTAGAACTGAAACCTTTATCATAGTGTTTTGACACGGCCGGACGGAGCCGGGTAAGCCAGCTAGTCTCCTGTATAAATCAATTTATGCTTGCAACTGTGAGGGCGCGGGAACCGTTTGTTATGTGTCACTACAACTCAGAAAAATCTTGTAGCTTTGAACTACAGAATAAACGAAACGATAACAGTCAAAGACGCGATCTATTCATGCGAAATTGTGCAAGCTTATATGAGGCTTTTGAAGGCAGAAGGAGTTAGTGTGGGATGTTAAAAAGCATGAATAAAGCTCTTATTGCGTTCGGCAAGTTTTTCGAGCAAGTGCTTGAAGCAAGTGACCAATTGCATTCTAATCATTGAGAATTAGATCATTTCTTCATCTGGTTTTTCACAGAAATGAACCACTTCCAGGAGCAGCCATGAACGCCTCGAGGTTTTGGAACGAAAAAGAGAAAAGTTTTTCATTACGTAGCAAAGCTCATTATCAAAAAACTAGTGCCTTTATTTTACGATATCGTACCCGACGAAAATCAAGGAATTGAGTTGCATAGAATTCTGGCAGTTTTTCATTTAAACTTATTTTATTCAAAAAGGTGAGCTCTGTCTTGCAAGAGCTATTGCTGAACATAAAGGAGTGGAAGGAAACATAGAAAAACTAATGCTAATGCTTGACTTCTTTGTAAAACTGATTTCAACACTCTTGTGCTAGATTCACTGCAACACAAGCAGGAATGAGTATATATACAAATTGATGTATGTTGATGGTTATCCGCCTGAGGAAGGAAAGAGGTCATTCCTGCTGCAGGACGTACAGGGCTGCAACATTTTCGTTGCGTTATGGGGATGAATAAGAAATATTATGGGTAAGCTTATGGGGATGGGTAAGAAATATTATGGGTAAGCAAAGTCTATACTGATTGGTATATCTATAGCCAGAATCTATTTTAGACGAGCAGCTAATTTGCGCCAAAGAGTGGGACCAAGTCTCATATTTCAAGCAACCATGATCAATCTCCCGTGCTAAATGCAAAGATGAAAGATCGATGAGTTCTATTACAAAATCGCGAGATTTGTAAGACATAAGCCATGCAGTAATTTACCTTACTCTCGAGGTGTTGCATGTGTAATCACGAAGAAAAAGCTGCAGGAAATAAAAGAACCACTTGCTTCTTTTGTCCTTCATTATGGACGAACACGCGTTAGAACTTGCGGGATAGTGGATTTGGAAATATGAATCTTTTCTGTAACGTGATCCAAGGATTCCCAACATTTAAGTCATTATGTGTTTTAGTTGATGTGTAGCAGGCTTGCGATACGATAACGCTATTTAACGATAGTCGAACGAGCTGTTGGGAGCTTAAAAAAAGACTGTACAGCAAGTGCAGGCATGTAAATGTTGCGCTTTTTTAGCATAATTCGAATTCCATGACTGATTAATTTGTAATCCACACGCAAGAGGTGCAGGTAGTAAGCTACATAAGGCATAACAAGCAAGGTTCCAGCTTATAAATATATAAAGGCGCGCTTACTAGGAAAGGAAAAAGCGGCCAGGAATCCCGAATGAATGCGGTAAGTGAAAGATGTTCAAACCTGCAAATTAAATAAATTTACAAATTTTAGCCATTATCCCATGCAACGCAGATTAATTATATAGAGTTTGGAACGGCGTGAAACATAGCTTATCTGGAACAAGAGGATTTAGAAATGGATGACTACGAAGAGATACCAGGTGACAGAACTATGACCATAGAGGGAAGAGAAGAAGAGGATGATGATAACGATGAAGAAGACATGATGCAAAAGACGAAAATGTAGGAAAGCGGGAACGACAGCGCTGGGCCTTTTTCTCGTTCTACGTTTCTATACATTTTGTTACAAACACAAACACACAAGCACACGCACATATACAAATACCTTCATTGCAATATGCGATAAAACGACAACCAGTGAACTTTTCAGAAATTCTATCTTGACTACACGTCAAGTCCGCACATCATCCAGAAATGGAGTAGTAGAAAGTATTGGCATCGTTCATTTTGCTGTAACATGAAACTCAAAAAAATTATTAGAAATTCGCGAATTAATGACACTTATAGGGCCTCAATGGAACATAGTTCTAAGTTGTTTCATGCTGTTAATATCCCTACGCGCCACCCTTATTCCAAATTTTTTTAAAAATCTTTGCAGCATCCACCAAAATGGAAAGAATGAATTAGCCGCAAGCAAACTTCGGACTAGCTCAGTCTGCCTAAAAAATTTCTAAACTATGAATTTACGAGTATACATTAGACTACAAGTTTCACATTTATAGCTCACACCCGAAATTATCAAATTTATGAAAAACAAAAATATTTCTCTCATTGAGAAACCTATTTGACATTAACTTTGAAGGATTCCAAACCTCATTAAAGTTATCTTTATTTGCATCCGTTTATCTCCTCATTCTCTGGACTTTTACCATTTTTCAAAAAATTGGAGCTTTTTTCCAAGTTTCGCAATGTTCGTGGTCTTTCAGAAACTCGGAAAGCTCAGTTTATACTTTTGTAATCATTTAAAAATCCAAGCAAAGTGCCATCACGCCTTAGGAAGTGTTTTCATGTCCTCCAGAGATTTTCCTTCTTTTCTAACTTTTCGAAAACATCACTCAAAAACCTTTCATCATAATTCTTCAATAGAATTTCATTAGATGCTACTCATTTCCATGCTTGGTCCACTATCTTTGTAACATGAACGACGAGCAGATCGGTTGTCGTTCGATGCAGTTATTTCTCCTCTTTCTAATGGGTGTTTTCTGTTTCCGACTCGCGAAATCTATGGAATAAAGCCATTGGAAATCTTGGTTTCGAACGCGCCATGAAACCTACTCAAAAATTTGAAATTCATTATTTCGGATCCGTAAACTCGAATGTTCCACAAAATCAGTGTTGAATTATAATTAACCTAGTAGTATCAAGTTCCGGGCTTTTCTGGTGTTCAATGCGTTTGTGTCTAACGTGGGTTTGCTAAGAGCCGGTGCTTTAAGTAAGAAAAAATTCTAAACAAAAATATGGCAAGCTAAGGGAAGGAGGCTAAAGTTGTACTGCAACTGAAGAAAGACTGGTGTCTATCTAGTGGTATATTGAGGTTTAACCTCCATAACTGGATACACGAACAGGCTGAAAACAAGAAATCTTATCCGCATGGCAAAACGAAAACCAGCGGCCCCAAGGCCAACAACGAACAAAACAGCGAGAAAATCAGGGGAAATGTCCCAATTTGACCCTCTAGCAGGCCTTCGCACGGTTATGTCTGGATCAATTGCCTCTTCTTCTCGATGCTCCCCTTCTTCTTCCTTTTTTTTTGAAGAGGGGCAAACCGCCTTTTCTTCCCGCCAGCTCTGTATTGATGATCTCCAGTCGCATCTTCAGACATCCCTCCCCTACGAGGAGCCGTCGACCTCAGCGCGGAGGGAGTTCTTCCAAATTTGCGCCGGGTGCTCGCATCCTGACGGCTTCATATAGGTGTGTGGTATTCATTATTCCGCAGTAAGTGTCGTAAAACTGAAATAAATTTTCAGGCGCTCTTGCCTCTATCCATACTCTACCATTTTCAACAGGGTAGACGCTGAAAGGTATAACTGGTCCGGGCTGGCGAATTCTTTCAAGGTGGCGTCGATTATAGTCCACAGTTCTGCCATAACTCTCCATACGTGTACCTCGCGACATTCTATTGGTGGCCAGACTGATATCAGTTCTCCTTCTTCTTCGATTCTTTCAAGACGTTTTTTGCAGGTTAACATGATATTCGTGTTTGCTTCTTCTTATTTCCGCGTAACCATCGGTCACACGATGACCCACGTTTGACAGTGTTTCAGTCCTTGCAAAGCATTCGTGAGTTGGCCGAAATGCATGACTTTTGGTGATCACTCCTCCTCGCCGGCTTAGCCCCCATGTGATTGAGGGCTAGCGTCTAGAGATCTCCAATCGCTTCCAACAGAATTGTTTGCTGTAAGGTTTCCTCAGACTCCTTTGGAGAGTTGGCATAAAGATTTTAAACAATGGCAAGGCTTCTCAAAAAGCATGCCTCGCAGAGGTTGACTTTTAGGAGCCCGTTGATTGTGCCGCAGTGAAATTGTAAGTAATAGAAAAAGGTAAAACGATGCAATGAATACTACCATATGTCCCAAAACCCTTTGTTACGCGGACTGTGGCGCCCGTCTAAAAAATGCGAAACTACTTTTGGGTGGACCTAGTATTTTTACGCCACTTCTTAGATAGCCGTAAGGCGCTCGAACTGTGTTAAGATGTCACTACTTTTTAGATGACATTAGTGGTTTTTTAACGCTGAAATCCGCCTTGTCAGACAAATGGCAGCAAATCCTGACGGGAAAATTCAAAACGATCTGTGGCTCGACTAATTGATTGAGTTTGAGCCATCTTACTATACCCAGCCGCACCTCCTCGTTACGTTGAGGCAGCAGACCATAAAGGGCAGTGAAGATATGTAGATTAGTTGGGTGTTACTGCTTACAGTAAGTCAACACTGCGCAAAAATACCAAAATATGCACTCAGAAGCCAAAAATTAACAACTGATCAATCTGTTTTTTTAGAAAACTCCATCCTGTCTCTTGGGTCCTATAACGGCTGTTGCTGCCACGAGTGCCGTTTTGATTTTTCAGATAACAGCTTCTCTGGTCATAATGGAACAACAAATGGGAAGAAAATGACGCGCTGTTTCCCTCAATTTTCCAAAGAAGCTAGATAGAACTCTTCACGGTAACATGGCCACGACAGGGCGTGCCAATTTAAAGGCATTCATAAATCAAAAGTGGAAACGTTGTTTACACAGCGAATAAGAGATACAAAGAATAAGAAAACTTTTACGGCTGGAATAATCTTCTTTTGAGCAATTTTAGTTCAATGTGTTCTTCGCTAAATTGCGTAAGGAGGATTTTTTGCTTGATCTTCTATGAAACATAGCTGCCGACAAATGACTGACTTTGTTGCAGAATGAAGGTACTTAGAGAATACCACACACTCTTAGCAAAGTATTTCACCTTGAATTTCCCTGCAAACCCGCTGCACAATGCTTCATTTCATCTTATCACAAGAAGAAACAGGCAATGAGGAAAAGTGCTCGTTCCAGTCAGCATAGTTTCCCAAATACCTCGCAGGAACACTTTTTTTGGCATGTCCATTTGCCACATTTGCACTTCTTGAAACATTCCATGCTGAAAACACAACATTTTTGTTACGCATTAAAACAATGCAATTTCAGCCTTACAAGCGTTGCGAATCTTTTGGCGAGAGAGTACTAGCATTCGTTAGCCCTAAGAAACAAGCTCCCAGGAAGAAAAAGAAAAACAGAGGTTCATAGTTGTTTTCAGCAATATGAGTGTGCCCTGAAAAATTCTGAGAATTTTTGGGTTTGCTTGTAACATGAGAGAAAAGCGACAGCACAGCGTTTATGACTAATTGAGTCTCCTTTGCAATACAGATATACTGAAAAAGATGGATTGAAGCGAACTTGCGATTAGAAGGTCAGAAAAGTTTGATGAAAGCTGCACTGCGTCTGCAAAGAATGAGTTGATGTAGTGTGTTATGCTCGTAATTCAAATAATCCACTGAAATGGTGGGATTCGTAATAATAAACTGTGTCTTTTCTCTTTTGTGCAGATTGTCCTCTCTTCGATGTTAAAGAACATAATGCCCATACAAGAGTAAAAGCTTTTTTATCATCTAAGCGAGCATGAGAAAATTCTACTCGCAAAATAAAACTCCCGTAAGTTCTCGAGAAATTCATTTAGACTATCATAATTCGGTCATCAATGGCCATCAGGGAGGTACAAGTACCGTGATTGAAGGTGGCACTTCTAAGCGGAGTACTGGCGTTAGTTATAAACTAAAAAAGTTCTCAAACTTTTGGGAAATTTTTCTCAAAGTGCTGTAACTTTGAACTGTTGTGAGATGCAAGTTTTTCTGCAAGAACACTGTTCAGCCTATCTCGAAAAGTAGCCCATGAACGCCTCCCAGATACACGGCTGTCTCAAAAATAGGCCTGTTCCTACAGAATGGTCTCAGAACGATTATAGCTGAAGAACTCATATGTAAATGCTGTGCGCCTATTACTGCTGCTTTGATGATTTTGAGTAACGATTTTGGAACGCTATATGTGATAAAAAATTTCTTAAAAAAAGTGTGGAATACTGACCAGTTTGCATCCAAATATGCTCCATTTTCTGATTCAGCAAATTTGAGTTTTTCTCTTCTTGGCAGAGTGGGTCAAATGTTTCAACGTGCTGCCGTTTTCTAATATCCATTTTTTGCGAGAAAAGTTGTGCTCAGGTGCAAGTTTTGCTGCTAGTGATATTCGCGCATATAGCAGAATTTGAGTGCAATTGCAAGTTTGCAGTCGTCGAATCCCCATTTAGTCACTCTATACCGAAACGGTTCTTCTTGTTCTATGAATACGGGCAGTAGAATTTTTATCGTTAGAAAGACTTTTTTATGCAATTTAGACAGGTTTTGATACCATGATAATCAAAAGTGAGATCTGAAAGAGTTTCTTTGCTTTTATAACCTCAGAAAAGTTGTTGAAAATCAAAAAAAAACAAGAGGCCTTCTACTTTCAAATAGCTATATATTCAGGTGAGTTTTTTCGCATCGCAATGAAAAGCGCAAACTCTGGACTTTCCGTAAAGATTTTTTTCATACGCGCAATATTTTACTTCGTGAAGACCACTAAATGCGATTTGCATCTTGTAAGAGAAAGCATCAAAAAATTCTTTCATAGCTTGAGTCTCTCATGCTTAGGATCAAAGGCAATTGCAGCCTTATTGCATATCTGAAAGTTTAGAATTAGTTCCAGAATTGCTATTGCAAAAGCTACTTTCTATTAGAAAAAGGGAACATAAGGAAAAGAGAATTTATTGGGTGACTGTCGGATTCAGCTGCAGGTGGTATATATATATATATACTGTTTTTGTGACTTCTATGATTTCTGTTTCAATGGCTTTTATGACTTACTCAGAAAAAAAGTTTGGATTATAATAGATTTTGTATGCTTCGAACCTAAAGAAAACTCAAGTTAAGCTACTTAAAAGTGACACCAAACCATTGCATCATTATTCTTCTCATTTTCTTTGGCCAATTTGAAGCTTAAGATAGATAAATCCGTTTGTTTTCTCTGCATCGTGTACAGAAAAGTTCTCTATCTTGCTCAAATCAAAGTTCTCTATCTTGCTCAAAGCACAAGCAATACAATATAATCTCTAAACCTTTTGAGATACACTTAGAATGCGTTCATACTGATTTTATGTTCCGGAACAGTTCCAGCACAGCGCTCGAATTGTGCGCTGTGCTGGAACAGCTCCGAATTTACGGGTCAGTATGCACCCAGCCTTATGAGACTATAATGCGCCAAGTTAGCAAGGGTTGTGGAATTATCCGATTTCGCTGGAAATACAAAACATACGTGAACATACAAACAGAAACATATACTGAAAAAACATAGGCAAAGCATGCAAACATATTACCTTTGAAATGTGAAACGATGATTGCGAAAAAAATAGTTTGACATTTTTTGATTCCTGGCTCTTACTCTGTTTATAGAATTTCCTAGTTAGTTTGGTATGCAATTGTTAAAAATACACGATGAAATTGATTTGAACTGGAAGTCATTTTTAGTAATCAGATTTCGTGCTGTTAGCAAAGCTTGCCTGAACGGAAATGAGAAAAAGGACTCTAACATCGTCATGAGAGCTGTCCGCATGCTACGTCTCGAGCTTCCAGATACTTTTGTTGTGAGCTGGTCTTACAGCTATTAGAGACTATGACAATAACTTTTCCTGAATTTATAAATTGAAGTTCATTTGGCAAGTCAAATACTTGAATGGTTCTTCTGAAAACGAATTTCTTGATTTGTTAGACTAATTAAGTAGTCAACGTTTTATGAAACTAATGTTTTTTAAGCAACGTATTCATGTGAGAATACGGAAGCATCTCTGTTAATGTAAGAATTACCGTATTTAAAAATAGGATTGCCCCAAATTCTGCCTCACTGTGCAAAAAAAGCCTCCTTCGTGTGGTAAATGAATTCTTACTCTGACACAGACGCATATAATATCCCTGTTGAGCATCTCAAGCTGAACAGGTGCAAAGATAAAAACTGAGGTTTCGCTCCATTGATAGATGTCCTTTAAGATTTGAACAATCATTTCCTGAGAAGGTCAGACCACATTTCTCCTTAAATTCGTTCGTTATTACAATAAGTAAATCAATCTCTAGCAATGCTGTTTCTTATCACTGTGTCTGATACGGGTTGTGCCGGCATCATTTTCACTCTGAATTCCTCAAAACTTGAATTTCATAGTTTGCACAAATGCTATGATTATTGTCATTTTGCTGCCAAAAAGTATGCAGAACATAAGACTGAAAAATGTCGTAAGCAGAAATTAGTTAACATAGGTAATTTTGGGTTTGTACGTTATACAAATATGTTTGAACAATTGATTTGAGGCACTCGACTCAAAGTGAGTGATATAATTTTACAGTATATTAAGGCATTTCTAAGCAAAATGGTAGCATCAAGTGTTGTTGCTAAGTGGTAAGTGCTGCTCAACAAATGCAAGCCATATATGGGCAATTTTTAATAGTTAGAAAAAGGACTTTTTATGCTGTTTAATGCAGATGGTCTTCAGATTGCGTTGAAGAAAAAATTTAAGGGTTTAAAGAAAAAAATTGCTGATATGTACAGGGTGTCCAAAACTACCGGCGCACGTTTCCTTGAATGCTAGGAGGATTTGAGAAGGACCTCATAATGCACTAGTAAAATTAGAATTTTCTTGTTTTCTCGAAAGAATCTCAAATTCTTTTAACAGCCGAAGTGTGCACTGCGCGCAGATACAACAAAGAGTTTACACGATTTTTTGCCATCGTCAGAGGCTTAAAAGTTGAGTCACGACAATATCCGCTCTTAAGCTCCAAACAACTCTTCCAATGGCACACTCGATTCATCTGGTGTCCATGAAAGAGGTCCGGCCACCAATGTATTACCGATATTGCAGTGCGCAACACTTTAGACGAGCTCGTGTGTCTCTCCTCGATGGGCAGTTTGCGAAATTGAGAGGATGTAATGCCGCGCAACTGTCGCCATAAGCGTCTTTCATTTCCGACCTCATTTTCAATTGTTTTCTGATTTTTCACGTTCTTTCATTGATTGTGCTCGGCAGCTCCCCCTTAAGCTTCCGCGGATGAAGTCTCGTTATTTAGCGGTAGAGCAAAGTGATCGTTATAGCTTTTGAATAGTGTCGCGATGACGCGGAAAGTATGTAGCTTTTGTGCAAGTTTACTACTGTGAGCGGAGAGGGTTCGTTCATTTACTACGCGGAGATCGGTCGAAACTTGTGAATTTTTCTGACATAAGTACTGGAATTAGTTTGGTGTCATACAAAAAAGTGGAAAATGCTGCTTGCACTGCTTCTCGTTCCTGTGCAATATGCCAGTAGAGAAAGATAGTAGGAATACTTACGGATGGTAGACAAGTAAAGTCCAGATATCTGGAGCTTCAGCATTTGAAGCTTTCTTTTAACCTGCGATCCTCCTCCCCAGCGGGAATGTTAATGCATACGGCCCTAAGTGTATTTCAAAAAAATTAGAGATTACATTATATTGCTTGCTTGAGAACACCTGCCACATCAAAGCGCTTCACAAGGTTTTTACTCAATTCAGCTCATTAATAAACTAGGCTTAGACTGTCGATGCAAACATAGTCATGCGCAAAGTGAACTCTTTAATACGTGCGTACAGAATTCTAAGTTTGTAGAAAGTAATACTTTGCATATCACTGCTTTGTGTACATTCAATGCTTCGGTGGTCTCCAAAGATCAGAAACACTTTTTTACTCTGCATTTGTACAACACTTCATGCTTCGAGACCCTAGTGTAGTAAACAAGCTCGCAAATTTTAGCTTAAAATAATTCATTTCCCGGTAATTTCTACTGATACGCCTTTTCTGAATTTGCCACTACATTCCATAACGCTTTAATTGATTTAGTTGAGTAAGTTGATAATTTGTGATTATTATATGTTTGTGATATTAGGAAGGTCATGTCACTTATGTCACTGCGTTAAGAATAGAATGTTCTGCCGAGCGTTGGAGAAGAAATTAGCTGTCCCAGCAACGCAGCGTGCTAGACCTTCCAACGTCATGAGGTGGATTCCATGTACGAAAGATGTGTGAATGTTCTACTCAAAAACCAGAATTGATTTTATGTGAACATTTGAATTGCTTGTGCCATGAACTAGAATATAACTTCTGCATGTCAGTCAATCATTGAGGGAACTATGATCTTGAAGTAGAGCGAAATTGTGAGCATGCTTTACAGCAAGATACCACCTATAAATAGGCATCTGCTTATCCTCTCTGTAATATAAATCTGAATTCAAAAACGTGACAACTAGGATGCTCTGCGACTGTGTGTGGTTATGACATTGTTCTGATTAGACGCCAGTTGCACAAACTGCCGTCAAATATTAGGACAAGCAGCGGTGTAATGAAAGCGAGAAGAAGACGCTGACGTCGAAGCGCGACGAGAGAGTCTCACAACACGCATGGTGCACTCTGCTGTCGCATTTGCTATGTTGAAAAAGATTGCTTGCATGGCTGCCTCGTTGAACACATTCGTGTGCATTCACATCGAAGTATTCCATGATACTACCATATCTCAAGTTAGCATTCCGCAACCTGTCCAAAAACATGTTGGTTTC
The DNA here is from genome assembly GCA_958299035.1 of Cylicocyclus nassatus. Classification (NCBI taxonomy): domain Eukaryota; kingdom Metazoa; phylum Nematoda; class Chromadorea; order Rhabditida; family Strongylidae; genus Cylicocyclus; species Cylicocyclus nassatus. Next base: position 26,197,825 of record CATQJL010000223.1, read on the forward strand.
TGTGAGATGAACCGGAACATGTCTGAGAAGCGGCGAAAGAGTTTTGTTGAGCAACCATGCTATCCTATCTGTGGGTTCTCCAACACTACTTATAATAAGCCTTTGTATGTACAGGGTCCGTGGAGGCAAAAAGTATGTAGCCGAGATGGGTTTTTATGAGAACTTACAAGACGGGACAGCCAGGGAGATCGCATTTCAGGCGAGTAATGATGCTGCTCTTAGGAACCGCAGCTGTTTCTGCGGTGTCTGCCCAGGTCTTGTTTAGGGGGTTGTTTAGGTGTTTACTGTTTTTCGAACTCTTGTCCAGACGTGGGCGGTACAAAGTTTCATCGTCTAAGTAGCATCGCGTTATGGCTATATTAAATTACCAGAATAACTACAATGTCGCCGCCCTCAAAGGCAGTGGCTAATTCGAACATCTCGAAAAAATATGGAAGGTTGCTTGCACCCAACACACGAGAACGGAGCATCCGAGCGCACAGCACGCTGCTCCTGCCTAGAAAATTCCCTTAACCGGTGCAAGCAAGCCATTACTACACGTATAGATGAGCTTGCGATATTTCTCACACCGTCAGAGGCGGCATGCCGCAGTGATATAAACATGAGGGTCCCTTAAGGACTCTACGTCTTTAACTATGGTGGTGTTTCACTCGTCCAAATTCAATGAGAGGCCTTGAAAAATGCTGGTTTTTGCCACTTTCGCGTTTTTAGAGTGGATTTCCGGAACGCGGATCGAATTACCCCAGATAAGCGGAAAAAACCACAGCTCAAGGATTTGCCGAACGGCTGCCTTCAGTGTTCACGGAAACCCAATTTCTTTGCGAGGTCAGAGATCGTGTAACTCCTGTAAACCTATTCTTTTTTCGCGTGCAAGATTGCTAGTGGGGTGTTATTGAAGGGCGCTTAAACACTGTAGACCGAACCTGCAAACTGCAGGAAACCGTAATCTACGGAACGGACAGGCACTGGCGGCTTGAATAGTAAAGTAGGGAACGGCGGGACTGGCAAAGTCCTATCGTTTGCGTTTGATCGTAAGTGTTGCTGTTCCTCGATCTTGTCTACAGCGTAAGCGGTGGTGAACGTCTTAAAACTTTCCCATGATTTTGCGTACAACATTAAGGCCTATTGATTGCACCGGTGAAAAATTACGGTCCAGGTCTGAAACAGAAAGGGCGATGTTAGAAATGAGTGCATTTCCAATAACGGTAACCCGGGATCCTATGCGTGCGCTGGTAGAAATGGCTAAGTTTTGGTGGCTTTTTTGACCAAGCAAACGATTATTGAGTACTCTTGTGTACGATACAAGCTCCAATCTATCAACCTCTCATAACTCCTCTGTAGCCTGGATTTAGCATTAGAACAGGCGCTATCACAAAAGCTCTTTGACTCACCCACGATTCTCCGCCAAAATGGGGTCGACAGCAAACATTGACAACATTCTTCTTTATAAGCATATTTTGGTATCAAAGAATACATTTGGCTGATCTTAGTCTTGAGTACCGTTCGCAAATTGCGTCGCTCAATTCCTTTTCTGATTAGCTGTCTTCTGGTAATCTTCTTTATAAGCACAATTTGGTATCAAAAAATACATCTGACTCATCTTAGTCTTAAGACTTTCGCAATATGCGTCGCTCATTTTTTTTGACTGATCGGCTTTTTCTGGTAATCTCCTTTACAAGCACACTGCGATCAAAGAATCTTCAAAATCAGTTTGATCTTCTGAAGCTACTCCTAGTTTCTTTCCTAGTATCTTTGACCTGATGGTACATACAGTGAGGAAAAAGTACCATATTTCTCGTTGTTGCGCGTACTTTTGTGACGTTACGCCATTTATGCGGCAACTTTGTGAGGCAATGCAATTACCCAATTGATCAACGCTTGCGCAGTAGAGCTGGGGAAAGTTGAAAAATTAGAGTCACAGTCGTTTACAACAATTCTCTATGCTAATCTATACCGTATTCTTTTCCAATGTGTCTTTATAAAGAAGAAGTGTTTGAAATATAATAACTTCAATCACTTTACTAACCATTGTTACTTACTTCTCAACTATGTCTCACTTGATTTTATTGAGGAGGACTCACGACCGTTTGTGTCGCACTGGGAAAATGGTAACTCTGAGGATGTGAAACCCTCATGTCAAGTAGCTGGCGGCGATACGGTCTTCTGAGAGTTGTGATCATACTCCGTTCATCCGGTTTTCCAAGATGACGTTGTCGAGTCATGTGTGAGTATTCAGTTCATGAACGATTTATTTTTTTGCTAGCCCGATATGGATAACAGCTACAAATGAAATAAGAAATTTCAGCTTGAGTGTTTTGATAAATGGTTGTAGAATCGAAATCGACATCAGCAGATTGCGAGCACCTCTACTCTTCCTGAGAAAGAGCTGGGCAAGAGACTGATTGAGGTTTGAGCAAAACGTTTCAACCCACTATTGCTGTGCAAAAGCACAGGGAGTTGCCCGTGATGTCCTAATCCGTCGCTTGCATCGCTCATCGATTAAGAGATTAGGGGAAAATTTTTTGCAAGTTTTCCCAAGAGTATGAAAATCGACCGACGGTCATGTGCGTATGAACATATTGGATTCCGCCGTAATCATAGAAATTGTAAACATTTTGCAGTCGCCAAAAGATACTCCTCCCTTCTTATTATCACTCCTTTCACAACTGTATTCTTTGATCGGTAAAGGAGATTACCAGAAGACAGCTGATTAGTCTAAAAAAATGAGTGACGCAAATTGCGAAAGTCATTCAAGACTAAGATGAGTCAAATGTATTTTCTGATATCAAATTGTGCTTATAAAGAAGATTACCAAAATACAGCCGATTTAAAAGAATTGAGCGACGCATTTTGCGAACGGCACGTATTCTTTGATACCAAAATATGCTTATAAAGAAGAATGTTGTCAATGTTTGCTGTCGACCCCATTTTGGCGGAGAATCGTGGGTGAGTCAAAGAGCATTTGTGATAGCGCCTGTTCTAATGCTAAATCCAGGCTACAGAGGAGTTATGAGAGGTTGATTGAATTGATTGAAGCTTGTATCGTACACAAGAGTACTCAATAATCGTTTGCTTGGTCAAAAAAGCCACCAAAACTTAGCCATTTCTACCAGCGCACGCATAGGATCCCGGGTTACCGTTATTGGAAATGCACTCATTTCTAACATCGCCCTTTCTGTTTCAGACCTGGACCGTAATTTTTCACCGGTGCAATCAATAGGCCTTAATGTTGTACGCAAAATCATGGGAAAGTTTTAAGACGTTCACCACCGCTTACGCTGTAGACAAGATCGAGGAACAGCAACACTTACGATCAGAAGCAAACGATAGGACTTTGCCAGTCGCCGTTCCCTACTTTACTATTCAAGCCGCCAGTGCCTGTCCGTTCCGTAGATTACGGTTTCCTGCAGTTTGCAGGTTCGGTTTACAGTGTTTTACAGCGCCCTTCAATAAAACCCCACTAGCAATCTTGCACGCGAAAAAAGACTAGGTTTACAGGAGTTACACGATCTCTGACCTCGCAAAGAAATTGGGTTTCCGTGAACACTGAAGGCAGCCGTTCGGCAAATCCTTGAGCTGTGGTTTTTTTTCGCTTTTCTGGGGTAATTCGACGCGCTATTCCGAAAATCCACATAAAGAGCGCGAAAATGGCAAAAACCGCATATCTCAAGGCCCCTCATCAAATTTGGACGAGTGAAACGCCGCCATAGTTGATGAGAGTGTGGAACTCTCATATTTATATCAGGCATGCCGCCTCTTGTAAAGAATGTTCACTCTTCGAGGCTCTCATGTGCGACATGATTGTATTTGCACTGCGACAACTTGGTTGAAACGGCAATAGCTTTTGGGACAGGATCACTCAACGAGGTACGAAGGAACTTTCGGGAACTTGTGATGTGAAAAAAGAAAACTGGGGAGTGACTAATGTGGACGCAATTAACGGCATGATGAAGCTTTGAGAGATAAGTGTGGAAGTAGTGAAGTCTTCTTGTATGAATTTTATTCGTTTCCTACAACTTTTACCTTATTATCAGGTAATGCACTAACATAAAACATTGATAATTGCTAGAAATTCTATTGATGCCGATCAACTGTCCTTTAGTAATTTTCATCATAAGCACATTTTGGCATCAAAAATTACATCTGACTTATCTTAATCTTGAGTACCGTTCGCAAATTGCGTCGCTTAATTCCTTTACTGATCGGCGGTCTTCTGGTAATCTTCTTTAACAGCACAATTTGGTGTCAAAAAATACATCTGACTCATCTTAGTCTTAAAACTTTCGCAATATGCGTCGCTCATTTTTTGACTGATCGGCATTTTCTGGTAATCTCCTTTACAAGCACACTGCGATCAAAGAATCTTCAGAATCAATTTAATCTTCTTGAAGCTACTCCTGGTTTCCTTCCTAATATCTTTGACCTGATGGTGCTTACAGTGAGAAAAAGGTACCGTACTTCTCGTTGTTGCGCGTACTTTTATGACGTTACGCCATTTATGCGGCAACTTTGTGAGGCAATGCAATTACCCAATTGATCAACGCTTGCGCAGTAGAGCTGGGGAAAGTTGAAAAATTAGAGTCACAGTCGTTTACAACAATTCTCTATGCTAATCTATACCGTATTCTTTTCCAATGTGTCTTTATAAAGAAGAAGTGTTTGAAATATAATAACTTCAATCACTTTATTAACCATTGTTACTTACTTCTCAACTATGTCTCACTTGATTTTATTGAGGAGGACTCACGACCGTTTGTGTCGCACTGGGAAAATGGTAACTCCGAGGATGTGACACCCTCGTGCGAAGTAGCTGGCAGCGATACGGTCTTGAGTTTGATCATACTCCGTTCATCCGGTTTTCCAAGATGACGTTGTCGAGTCATTTGTGAGTATTCAGTGTATAAACGATTTATTTTTTTGTTAGCCCGATACGGAAAACACCTACAAATGAAATAAGAAATTTCAGCTTGAGTGTTTTGATAAATGGTTGTAGAATCGAAATCGACGTCAGCAGATTACGAGCACCTCTACTCTGCCTGAGAAAGAGCTGGGCAAGAGACTGATTGAGGTTCGAGCCAAATGTTTCAACCCACTATTGTTGTGCAAAAGCATACAGGGAGATGCCCACTATTGTTGTGCAAAAGCATACAGGGAGATGCCCGTGATGCCCCAATCCGTCGCTTGCATCGCTCATCGATTAAGAGGTTAGGGAAAAATATTTTTTGATACCAATTTGTGCTTATAGAGAAGATTACCAGAAGGCAGCCGATCAGTAAAGGAATTGAGCGACGCAATTTGCGAACGGTACTTAAGATAAAGAAAAATGTTGTCAACCTGCCGACCCCATTTTGGCGGAGAATCGTGGCTGAGTCAAAGAGCATTTGTAATAGCGCCTGTTCTAATGCTAAATCCAGGCTACAGAGGAGGTTTGAGAGGTTGATAGATTGAAGCTTGTATCGTACACGAAGAGTACTTCAATAATCGTTTGCTTGGTCCAAAAAAGCCATCAGTCGTCTCTACCAGCGCATGCATAGGATCTCGTGTTACCGTTACTGGAAAAGCATTTCTAACATCGCTCTTTCTGTTTCAGAACTAAACCGTAGTTTTTCACCGGTGCAATCAATATGCCTTATGATTGTACGCAAAATCATGGGAAAGTTTCAATACGTTCACGACCGCCTACGCTGTAGACAAAGTGCGAGGAACAGCTTCACTTACTACCAAACGCAAACGATGGGACTTTGCCAGTCCCGCCGTTCCCTACTTTACTATTCCAGCCGCCGCCTGTCCCTTCCGTAGATTGCAAGTTCCTGCCGTTTGCCGGTTCGGTTTACAGTGTTTTACAGCGCTCCTTCAATAAATCCCCACTAACAATCCTGCACGCGGAAAAAGACTAGGTTTGCAAAAGTTACATGATCTCTGATCTCGCAGAGAAATCAGAGTTTCCGTGAACATTGGAGGCAGCGGTTTGGCAAATCCTTGAACTGTGGTTTTTTTCGCTTTTCTGGGGTAATTCGACGCGCTATTCCAAAATCCACTTTAAGAGCGCGAAAATGGCTAAAACCAGTATTTCTCAAGGCCCATAATTAAATCTGGACGAGTGAAACGCAGCCATAGTTAAGGACTTAGAGTCTTTGTGAGACCCTCGTTTATATCAGGCATGCCGCCTCTTGTGAAGAATGTTCACTCTCTGAGGCTCTCATGTGCAACACGTTTGTATTTGCACGGCGACAACTTGGTTAAAACGGCAAAAACTTCTAGGACAGGATCACTCAACGAAATACGAAGGAACTTTCGGGAAGTTGTGATGTGAAAAATGAAGATTGGGAAATGACGAGTGTGGAGGTAGTCAAATGGAGCAGGTCGAGATAGAAGTGTGGAAGTGTTCTTGTGTGAATTTCATTGGTTCCAAACAACTTTTACCTTATTATCAAGTAATGCACTTACATGAAACATCGATAATTTCTTGAAACTCCATCAAGGAACAGTATAAATATGTGAGTTATGTTTGTGAGACACAGTAATCTCATGGCATCTAGTCAGTCTTTACTGTTTTATCCCCTCATATTTCTATTCATTTCCTCTCTATCCAGACCACGCTTTTGTATTCGCTCGCTGTACTTTTCTGTGTTTCATTTGTTCATTGAATTCTCAAAATAAATATTGTTGGGGAACTTGGGTGACTATTGTTTGAGACAACTATCTAAATTACCGTAGTCAAAATAGTACAACTTGGTCCAGGGTCGTTATCAGGTTTAAGGAACCAGCCGAAACCTTACATGGAGGTTCCGGCCAGAGGTGCGATAGGTGGAGCCGGCCCCCCCCCAAAGTGAAGGTGGTTCCAGCTACACTGACCGGCCAAAAGTGAAGGTGGTAGTGCCGGACACTCACCTCCCAAAAACGTCGACGGGGGGGGGGCATCTGAGCCTATCCTTCCAGGTCGTTGCCGCCAGTGCGCGGAATATAAGCAAAACAAACGCAAAAAAGATCATTGAAGGCATATTTTTAGGAACACGGCGGCATATTTATTTAAAATAAACGTGTTTAGTAAATGGTGTATTTGGAAGTAAAAGATAGCGGGACTGTACGGATTTTATTAAGTAAATTTTGTCATAACGTACTATAAACAAAGTAGGTCGATCCAGGGAATAACCGCCGAGAACCAGAATTTTGAATAATAAAATAACGATAAATTATGCGAAATTTCCATTTTCATAAATCTTGCGGTTGAAGATGTCAGCAATTGCGACTTCATAGCTTTTGAAGGGCAAATGTTGTTCTACCAGACAGTGAAAGAATTAGGTCGATTTGAGCAGTGGCCGCCGAGAACGAGAATTTTGAAAAATTAAGCGATTTTAGGTTGCTTAGTGACAGCTGACGTTTAAACTCCTACAAATCTGGAATGTGAAGGTTTGCAATGTTGCGACTTCATAGGTTTTGTAGAGCAAGAATTTCTCTATCGGAATATATCTTAGCCATACCGATCCATTGAGATATCGCCGAGATCCAGGGTCTTGAAAAAGCAGGTAAAAATCCGCTTTTTGAACTTCAACAGCTCACAACTTCTTCAGAATTGCATGAGTCATGTTGCGACTTCATAGGTTGGATTCTTCTCATCAAGAGCTTTCAGATGGTATATAATATGTGGGGGGTTCAAAGATTTTTGCGGCTCTAACCCAGGATGGAGGCTTTTCACCCCAAAGTCTCCACCTCGCCCATGTTAATGTATTGGCCGGAGACCGCCAGTGGAGACTTTGGGGTGAAAAGTCTCCACCCCCGGGCATATGCCGTGAAAGGCGCGAAACCCCCACATGTTATATATCGTCTGAAAGCTCTTGATGAGAAGAATCTAACCTATGAAGTTTCAACATGACTCGTGCAATTCTGAAGAAGTTATGAGCTGTTGAAGTTCAAAAAGCGGATTTTTACCTTCTTTTTCAAGACCCTGGATCTCGGCGGTATCTCAATGGATCGGTATGGCTAAGATATATTCCGATAGAGAAATTCTTGCTCTACAAAACCTATGAAGTCGCAACATTGCAAACCTTCACATTCCAGATTTGTAGGAGTTTAAACGTCAGCTGTCACTAAGTAACCTAAAATCGCTTAATTTTTTAAAATTCTCGTTCTCGGCGGCCACTGCTCAAATCGACCTAGTTCTTTCAATATCTGGTAGAACAACACTTGGTCTTCAAAACCTATGAAGTCGCAATTGCTGACATCTTCAACTACCAGATATATGACAGTGGAAATTTCGCATGATTTTTTGCTATTTTATCATTTGAAATTCTGGTTCTCGGCTGCCTACTGCCTAGATCGACCTACTACATAGATATATGCTCTCAATACTTTCTTTTACTTTCCTTTTGCTTATTTTCCTTCTTTTAAGCTTCAGCAAAAAATTTTTTCAAACCCAAAAATGAAGGTGGTCACCCGGTATCAGCTCAAAAGTGAAGGTAGGCGGAGACTCGGCTCCGACTATCGCACCTTTGGTTCCGGCTCCGAACTCAACTCGTTTCTGGAATAAATTGAGAATTTTAGGCATGGACGCTATCGAACTCCTGACATTTATCTTAAGCGGTAGCAGGGAAGAAACTCCCATCACGACCGAGGAATCTTCCCAGGATGGAGAAAACAGAACAGCTGTCGATGGCAGTGTTTCCAAAAGACATGCACACCATCCGGCTTTACGTCCAGTGTTACTGACTGAAGACGCTGCTCGAGGAACTCACGAGAATGTCGATGGCGCAGCTGTGGCCCGAGGATATCATAAGATGGTGCCGGAAACTGTTTCTGCCAGCTACGTCCGGTTTCAATGGCAGCTCCGGCCAGTATATTCCCAACCACAGATGGTGTTTCCACTGCAAAAACGCCAGGGAGCTCAGGCTTCCGTGTTGCAGTTGTCCCAGGGAGGCCTGCCACGCATTATATAATCATCTTTTGTATAAATACAGCTATGAACTGCAGGCACTCAGGGCGTCTCTCCTGGATTTCTACTCGCCCCGCCCACCCGCCTATCTGGTGGCAGCCGGAGCAGGTCTGGCTGGTGTTTCCTAGATTGCTACGCTAGGTGATCCATCCGAACTAAAAAGTGCCAAATTGGGACGAGGAGAAGCAGCAGGACCGTGACGCTCAGAAGTTTCGGTCGTGGGACGATGAGGAAGAGCAAGACCGCAAAATTCAGAAACCGCACTCATCAAAATTATTTTGACTCTTTATATTCAACACTTTCATATAAATGAAGTTCTGCTTCATATCGGTCATAGTCAGAGTCAAGCAAGAGGTGTGGCACACGATCGGTGGTGTGGATTGAGCAAGAGGTGTGGCACATGATCAACACGAACGACCCCCCCCCCCCTCTTATTGCTGTTTCAATAAGATCCCCTTAACTCTAAACCTGAGATAGCACTAATTGAAGGCCCTGTCAAACATAACGGGCAACATATCTATCATTAGCATGTCAACTAACCCCTGCAGACAAAGTTTGAGCGAATTTTGAAGTTTCAGATACTGGGTCACCTAAGTGAAATCGACATTTTCCAGCATGATTATTTGTTTCAGAGGTGAAATAGCTAGTTGTTTTTTGCACTCAAGACAAAGCAATACTCCTTCTTTGGCCACTACAGAAACCTCGCTTCAAAAGACCTCCTAATCTTGGAATTAGAAGCCAACCAAAACATTGTTTTCCTATTGTTCGCTTTCAATGGCTGTGCTTTCACCAAATATTACTCAGCGCTAAGGAAGCGAATCAGTCTCAAATCACTCCTATGAAAATATAAATAAAGTTCGCTAAAAAAATTTTTTTTGATATAGTTAATGGGGTGTGGCACCACCCCTGAAAAGCTGTGGCTGCCACCCCATTAACTTACCTTCGAAGAGATCAAATAGCTGCGTTTTTTATATCGTTATTACTGCCTAACCTTCTTCTATGCATAGCAAAAATTCACATGAAAACGTTTCTTCAACAGCAAGATATAATCGTTTTTCCTTTCCTATGCAAATGTAAAATACTGATAACATACTGCAAAGATATTAGGATACGGTAAAATGCCAAGTCTGCGCTACTATATGAATCGAAGGAAAAGGGACAAGAATGTATGTATTCGATAACTTAAGGCTCGTAATCTGCATTAAAGTGATTTGAGCCTGATTGGTCTTCTCTAGCCTGAGATATTGAAAACGAAAAATGGAACAAACGAGAATTTGGCTTGCTCTTAATTCCTTAATTTGGAGGCCATTTGTAATAGGATTCCTAATGTGAGCAATGAAATAGTAGTTTATTGTATTAAGCGCAAAAAAGTAGTTAACTTACTTTTGAAACAAAGTAACATGTTTGAAAACGACCATCTCACTTAGGTGATCCTGTATTTGGAGACCTCAGAATTAACTGAGACTCAGACCACAGAATTATTTTACTTGCTAATTACAAAACGATGCTCTTCTGCCTTATGAATCTTTAATTATGCTTGCTGTACGTATACGATAATGGGTCAAACACCAGTGTGCTAGTATTGTGCATGACGGGCCGATTTGACATTGTTAAAGTATATCATGTTATGTGAACAGCGGACTCCTTGATAACGACCCCTCCCCCCCCCCTCCCTTATTCCTCAAAACGACCCCCCAGGTGTGGCATGCCACACACCACGCTTGACCTTGGTCATAGTCTCATTAAGGGAATTCGTTGGACTTTGGACATTTTTCTTTCGGCTGATCAGAGTAGAGCGTAGAGAGAAAAAAAATTCGGGTAACGTTTGTCTGTTCAATAAGAAAATTGGTGATTTTATGAATAGTTGTTTTTTCTGCTTGATAAAATAAAATCTCGTTACATCATTTTGTGATCCAACAATGCTCCCACTACAAAAAGTACTTAATATAAAAACTCTTTTAGCTAATAAGGGAATGGTCAGAAGTCGAAGTGGCCAATCCAAACAAGCTGCATACATTCGATGCAATTTAGAAAGCTGATTTCAAATCTGTCTTCCGTTTATGCAGTCTTTGTAAGCGAGGTTATGACAAGCTTTAGTGCGAAAAAATCGTAAAAATTGCGAGATTGAGAACATTATTGCCCTTTTCGCTCACCTTTAGGTGCGGGCCATTTGAGGTGACCTAGCTTCATGTTTTGGTCTAATACTGAGCCGGGAATGGCTCTGTACGGCCAACGCCCTTTACACACACGATTTCTTAGCAAAATAATGGCCTTTAACGGCTTATAAGTCCATTCACAGAAATAGTCTGCAGATAAGAAGACGATTTGGAGCCAGCGTTTTATGCTGCATCTAATGGTATACAGCTTACTGGAATTGGCCACTTCGATTTTTGACCATTCCTTGTAAACTCGGCCATCCTTCACTATCATTCATGAGACGCAACGATGTTATCATCTCTATTATTGTATACTAGCTGGCTTACCCGGCTCCGCCTGGCCCTGTCAAAAACGATAAAGGTTCCATTTCTATCCCTGCACACCTTTACCTGTGCCCACTTCTACATTCCCTATTCCCGCTGCGTGAGTAATCAGTATGCTCACCTACCTTCCTCACCAACCCCCCAGCCCCGTAGCGTAAACTTTGCACAAAAAAACAATAAAATTGATAAAAGTAAGGATAATTCTAAAAACTGATGGCGTTATTCGGCTATCCGGGCCCCAAAATGTCTTTGTGACGGATCTTGCTCAAACTCGGTATATGAAGGTTATTTGAGCCGCTGATGACAATATCATAGTCATCGCGTGGCAGCGGGTAAAAATCATGAATCTGCCGGAAACTTTGGCAGGGAATTACCTGAAGTGCTGTTTAAAGAATATCGTGCTCAAACCCCGCGATAAAGGCAATTCGTGTGGCATAAAAGTTTCCCACGGCCGAAATGCTTTCCTTATAGGACCACTGCCGTGCGCGATACATCCTTCGGCGGCTTTTGCTTAAGCAAAAACAGGGGGCGGGAGATTTGCCGCGTGCGGTACACCCTTCGGCGGCTTTTGCCTAAGCAAATCAGGGGGATGGAGATTTGCCGCGTGCGTTACACGTTGGGACAGGTTATCAGGATGGCTGGAAACCGCCATGTAAAAATCCGTTTCCCCATTTCATAAATATCTGGGATCTAAATTAGCCCTGTCCATTCAAATCCTGCAACTCACCATAACTTCACTAATGCGTTATGACAGCGTGCAAGTTTCATATTCATAAGCAGTATACTTGTGAACCGTCACAGGTAAGGTTTTGAGCAAATCTGGAACTTCGACCCATCTACACTCACCTTAACCCAAGAAAATGCACCATTTTGCGAAATCAACATGATATTTATGTTCAGCGCGCTAAATGACCACCCTAGACGAAGTTTGAAGCAAATCTATGTTTTCGACCCCACACCGTGTATAACCACCCTAACTCTATGAAGAGGTCCCAATATGCAGAGAGAGTATGAAATTCGTAATCAGTATGTCGAATAAGTTTTCTGGACCGAACTCCAGAAGAATTCATGATTTTGACTTCCTACCGTACACCTATCGTAACCACATGGGGAGAGTTCTGCAACGAAAGTGTGATATCTGTAATCAGCATGTAAAGGGCCGGGCATACTTCACGTGATTTCAGTCGCGAAGCGATTTGGCAATTCGCCAGAAGTCTTCGGATCCAACATTAGCAAAATGCACATGCATAGTGCGTATAACTTACGTAAACTGATGAAATGCCCTATCTTTTGTACATTTGTAATGTGCTTACAATGAGATGGGCACCTGAAATATTGCCAAATCGCGTCGCGATTGAAATCGCTTGAAGAATGCCCGGCCCTTAAGATAACCCTTATACACGAACCTGAGCAAGCTTGCGACAAAAAAATTTTGAGGCCCGGTCAGTCGATTAGCGCCAAACTAATATCGAACTCGTAATCACATGCTTGATTACCCCCCTGTGCAAACTCTCAGCCCCGTAGCTCAAACTTTGCAAAAAAATCGAGAAAATCAATAAAGATAATAAACGATTTCAAAAACTAATATTGTATTCGGAATCACCATGCTCGATTACCCCCCTGTGCAAACTCCCAGCCCCGTAGCTCACAGTCGACAGCCCCGTAGCTCACAGTCGTAATCCTGAAAACTAATACTGTATTCGAAATCCCCATGCTCGATTACTCCCTGTGCTAACTCTCAGCCCCGTAGGTGAACTCAGCAAAAAATCGATAAAAATCAATAAAATTGATATCGATCGATGACGAAAAGTAGCCCATAACACCCGCCGGGGCCCGAAGTATATGTGTGCCAAGTTTGGTCCGGATCGGTTGAGAAATGGAATTTTCTATTCGGAACATACGTACAGACATACAGACAAACAGACATTCAGCTTTATATATAAGATTTTTTTATAATCTTATAATTTCAAAACTCGTGATCAGTACGGCATCATCGGCTACAGAACGACTACTGCGGCATTAGCGCAGAGAGCAACAAAGAGAGGTGATTATCGAGTCTAAGCGACGCAAAGCCATGTCAGAGGAGAAAAACTTTGATCAGTCAACACCGATTTTTCCCAACCAGCAAACACCGATTCTCACTGACGAAGAGCTTTAAGAGCAACTCTATAAAGCCTTCAAGATGTTGAGCAATATATGGATAAGTTTTCCGGCTCGAAAGATAAAACGTTTAAGGAACTCCTGAACGAATACAAGAATTTGACGCATCAATTTTATATTCCTAACGTGATTGCGAAAAGACTTTTGCCAATTTATTTAACGGGAAGAGCTAAACTTAAACATCAACAGATTTCGAACCGCGACACACTGCCACGGAAAGAACTGTGACCAAACTGGCCAAGAGGATGGAAAATGCGTCACTGCTTACAAGGAGAGGATACATAGTCTAAAGCACCAATCCAGATGAAACATATATCGTCTTAAAGCGCCTGAAACGCTGATTCCAAATCTGTAGTTTTTAGCAGCGGAGCGGTTTTGTAGAAGGAGCTATGAGGGGTGCTTTTCTCTGAGGCTGAAGCGACCTCCAGCAGGCCTCCCCTTATCTATGAGCACTGTAGTGGGGTAGAACTGGTGGCAACTGGCCCAGCGGAAGGTAATTTAAATGAAGATTACAGTAAGGATCATAATACTCGTATTACTTTGGTTTTTTAACGCTTCTGACTTCAAATAGCATCGATATCATTCGGAATTTCAGGCTTTAGGGTTCTAAAGCCATTTAGTTTTGCAAAAGTTGCGATAGAGTTGCATGCGAAGGGATTAAAACATTGATACTTTCCTCAACAAGCAAGTCACTTACCACTAGGCCAGTTGCCATCAGTTGTACTCCTCTGCAGTGCTCATAGAAAAGGGGAGACTTGCTGAAAGGCGCCTCATCCCTAGAGGGAAACACCCCTCAAACTTCCTTCAAGAAACCGCTCCGCTGCTATAATCTACAGATTTGGAATCAGCGTTTCAAGCGCTTCAAGATGATATAGTATCTGACCCATCTAGATTCGTGCTTTCGACTAAGTATCCTTTCCTTGCTAGTAACATTCGAGACGAATTACACAACATAACGCAGAGAAAAGACACAGTAGGAGAGTTCGCCAAGAAAATCTACAACAAAACCAAAATCGCCTTTCAAAGTCAGGGAGGATCAATCGTGAAACAAATGTCCATCGACTTTTCCATCAAAGGCCTTAACCCCATTAGGAAGGCGATCAGAAGGCTACCAAATACCGGAGAATTTGAAGATATAGTATCAGGTGCAGAGAAGGCAAAGCCCCATCGTCACCTCCCGGCGGTGCCGCATAGCAACGGGGACCAACCCCGGCAAACGACGAGGGCAGTGTCCCGTCAGGCGGAGCGACGCGCCGGGGACTGCACGAATCAGTCGTGTCACATGCATCGGACTATTAAGGATTTTCGTCAAGTTGCTAGGGCATCCTCCGGAGGCGAGCCCGCATGGCGCGAGTAGTGAGCTAGGGCTACCTGCCCCCAGACAAGGCAGGCCAAAGAAGCGAGCTCAGGAAATCGGACTAGCGACGATGAACACGTTGACGACAAGCTCATTTCTTGGAGATCTGTCCCTGTGGACGAGACGTTTCCGTGCATCCCTGCGCCTAGCCCCATGTGTGTATGCATGTATTCATGCGCTCAATGTGCAAGCGCCTCCATGTGGCAAGCCCCGTTCCCATGTGGCTAGCTCCACCCACTCGACAAAAATGTCGGAAATTGCCCAAATTTGAAGAATTCATGCGAATTCCGCCCCTTTTGTAAAGTGGGCGGAGCTTGCCTTAGCAGCCGGAGTTTGCCTGACGGTGGGCCTGGGCTGGATAAAAGTTGTTTGAAATTCATGCTTCATCTGCGGCCTCATCCATGCTTGTTATGAACAAAAAGGGTTCCTTGTGAGAGGCATGGGAGTGGGCGGAGTTTGTTAAAAGGGGCGGGGCTAATGCAAGTACATCTGAGCTTATGTTGATTATATGAACAAAAACTGAGACTGGACAAATAGTACTGTAATTAGAGCTGCCGCGCACCATTGCGTCCACAGGGACAGACTGCCCGCCGCGCACCATTGCGCGGCATTGTGGTCAACGTGTGAACATACGAACGCTGACGAGCCGCAGCCGAAAGCTATGCGATAGACTGAGGGAGCGACATATCGATATCGCATGTGTACAATAAACGAAATGGAGAGGAAGCAGGCTAAGGACATCGGAGAAGGATATCGCTTATACTACACGGGAGATAGCAGCCGCCAAAACGGAGTCGCTATCATCGTCAACGGTAGATACCGCGAGTTAGTGACCGAAGTGACACGCATTTTAGACAGATTGATGGCGATCAAGATAAAGAAGATGATGCTACGCTTCGAATGCTCGTGCTACGCCCCGCAACCCGCATGTGCCGAAGCCGAGAAGGACGTGTTTTGGAGGGACTTCGACATCCTACTAAAAACATGCGATGCCGCATCTTCGTAGGAGGCGATCTTAAAGGGCACGTTGGTCACGCACATGATGGATTTAAATGATACCATGGTGGAAATGGTCACGGCCAAAGGAACGAGGAGGGAGAACGCATCCTAGAAGCAGCAGAATCACACGTCTTGGCCACTGCGAATACATTTTTTGAAAAGGAGTCGCACTTGATTACATACGCGAGTGGAGATCGCTCAACTCAGATTGACTACTGGATGCTGCGCCGAACCACTTACCGATGGTGATGAGCGCGAAGGTCATACCTACGGCGACACATGCATTTGCACCGCAGCATCGACTACTAGTGTTGGATTGTTGGATCTTCAATTAAACGTTCACTTACACCCACGGGCCAGGAGGACGATAACAAAGAGGATTTAGTGGTGGAGACTTCTTGAACATCGTCAGAAAGCTAGAAAGGCTCTCAACGCTATGGAGTTGTCGACTGATGATGAGGAATCGATTGAAGACCAATGGAATCGGATTACTGCGCATTTACGTTCGACGGCCGAGGAGATCTTGGGGACCACCCAGCCAGGACGCCGGTTGTCGACAAGCAGATCTGGTGGTGGTCTGAGTCAGTTCATCGAGTGATTAAGGAGAAGAAGAAACTCCAAAGCCTGGCGACGCACTCACGCAACCTAGGTTTTTGGTCGATATCGAGAACTGAACTCGAGAGCGAAGTATGCACTAGCCGAGGCAAAGAAGGCACACCACAAGAAACTCTATGATAAACTGGAGGGACCTGCCGGCGCTAATAAAGTCTACCAACACTTGCCGCCGCTCGACGCCGAGCGAAGCAAGACATCGACCACGTCATGCACATCAAAGATGCAGAGGGCAACCTCCTGACGAGGCCGAGGGCAATACTCAAGCGGTGGAGCGAATACTACGAGGGCCTTTGTGATGAGAATTTCCCGCATCCGCCGTACCGCAAGAAACGCCCACATTCGGACCGGTACCTCGAATCGATGAGAATGAAATTGCATGGGCATTGAAGAAGATGTCTAACGGTAAAGCCCCGGGACCTGACAACGTACCTGCGGAAGTATGGAAGATGATGGGACATTGTGAAGTGGCTTATCTTACGTCGCTCTTCAATCGGATCATCATTGATGGGCAGGTGCCGCGAATCTGGACTACGAGTGTCACAGTATCTGGAAAAATAAGAGCGACGTCAGCGATTGTTCAACATATCGGCAAATACGTCTGCTGTGCCACACATCGAAGATCTCGAGCGAGTCATCGACGCACGCATCCGAAGTATCGTCAAAGTCGCCCCGAATCAATGCGGTTTCGTAAAAGAATCTAGTACCATTAACGCCATCCATGCAGTGCGATTGCTAATGGAAGGTCATTTGGAAAAACGGATTTCGATTCATTCATTTCTCGATTTAGAAAAGGCATTTAGTCGGATACCACACGGGCTGATCTCGTACGCTGTGACAACACGACGTCCCAGAAGGGTACGTCTGCTGGATCAAAATACTTTATACGAACACGACGAATGCGTACGCTGTGCAGTGGGAACGTCAATGCCATTCCCAATCCGAGTTGGAGTACATCACGTCGGCCCTATCACCACTTCTCTTCATACTGTGCATGGACACGGTGAGAGAGACATTAACTATCGCACCCGTGGACACTCCTCTACGCGGATGACATCGAGCTAACAAGCGGATCGAGGCAGGAGCTCGAAGAGGCGACTGTGAGATGGAAGACACGGTAGCGGAAAATGGCCTGCGACTTAACGTAGCAAAGACACCGACGGCACAATTAGCATCGATGGGGCCGTTGAAGAAGGTCACCGATTTTGAATACCCCTGCTCCCGATTGATGTCTGATTGCGAAACGATCACTGATGCCCGTGCAAGGGCGAATGCAGTGTGGCTGAAGTGGCGTCAAGTAACAGGAGTACTCTGCGACCGCCGAATTCCAATATATCTCCAGTCAAAAGTGTACCGGACTGGGGTAAGGCCAATCGCCCTGAACGGAGCCGAATGTTGGCCAGTAACTAGGGAACACGAGCAGATCCTGAGCACGATGGAGGCGCGAATGATAAGATGAATACTCGGCCTAACGCGAAGAAATTGCGTTTCTAACACAGATGTGCGACACATTTTCGGAGTTGCATCTATTACAATATGCGAGTTGCCAGATTACGACGGTATGGTCACGTTTCACGAAGTAAAGTTAATACAGTAGCAAAGACAGCGCTTCGTCTAGATCCACAGGGAAGTAAATCACGTGACCAACCGAAGCAACGCTGATTGGACACCATTCGAAACGACCTACACATTGCAAAGCTCAAACCACAAGAAGCAGCTGATCGAGGTCAAATGGATGCAAAAATGCACCACAGCCGACCCTGCCCCCGCAGGACAATGGGGAGGATAAAGAAGAAGGAAAGAAGGGATATCCAGTGCAGAGAAAAAGCATCGCATCCTAGAGCAGGAAAGAAAAGAAGATTCCCATTCTTTCAACGCCGACGTCCTTTGACTCTCACTATACGGCATTTAATGGTCGAGCGAACGTATTAGGGCAAAGGACGAGGAGCTGTAATTGTGGGACGTGCCTGTACTCCCATGGAACCCATCATCATCTGGCGATTCAACATTACAACAACAGTCAAGTAATTTCCCAAGAACTATGCACGCCTATACCCCAGGAACGCACTTGCTATGCATAATGACATTACTTATGTGCAGTGGCATAGTGGCGGAGTACCAGATATGTGGCGTAAATCCGTACTCAAATGCTTTTTACTTCCAAAGACAATCGACTGTACGACTCCTGCAAATGCTTCCATGCTACAAACTACAGCACGACTATTTATGGCAAACTCCAATCCCCTCTGGTTTCAGGTTCTGAAATTAATGCAGGTTTTGAATTCCAACCGCAACAATTTATAGACTTCTTCTCTAAGTAGGTTGCAAAAAAACCATTGGATAGACGACAAAATCGATAAAAGTAATGGACAATCCTGAAAACTAATATTGTGTTCGTAATCAGCATGCTCGATTACCCCCCCTGTGCAAAATCCCAGCCTCGCATGTCAAAATTTACAAAAAATCGATAAAATCAATAAAAGTAATCGATAATTCTGAAAACTAATATTGTATTCGGAATTCCCATGCTCATTTCCCCCCCTGTGCCAACTCCTAGCCCTGTAGGTAAACTCTGCAAAAAAATCGATAAAAATCGGTAAAATCGACATCGGTCGATAACGAAAAGTGGACTGTGACACCCGCCGGGGCCCGAAGTGTACGTGTGCCAAGTTTGGTCCGGATACGGCGGAGCCGGGTAAGCCAGCTAGTTTTCTATATACATACTAGCTGGCTTACCCGGCTCCGCCCGGCCCTGTCAGTGCTATGATTATGGTCTTTCTCCTACCCCTGTAGAACCTTTCCCTGTGCCCATTTTACATGCAATTCCCTATTCCCGCTCTAATAATCAGCATGCTCACCTACCTCCCTCAACAACTCCCCAGCCGCTGAGCTCAAATTTTGCAAACAAAATCAATAAAATCGATAAAAGTAAGGGTAATTCTAAAAATGACGGCTATCCGGGCCCCAAAATGTTTTTGTGGTTGATCTTGCTCAAATACTAATTACATACAGGGTGTCCCAAAAAAATGTGAACACTGTTTGATCGTTAATAACTCCGCTGCTTTCATGTCTTTCGCCGAGCTTGAGGCACCATTCTGTAGAGCGAGGTTCAACTTAGATTTGTAGTATGGAGCGAATCACCGATCGCTGTTCGTTACTGTAGGATTACGGTATGAATTTCTAGCATGTGGATTTACTGTGAAATATGCCATTTACTAAAATTTTTTTCAAAAAATCTGAAAAATTGTGAACTAGGTATTTCGTGCATGCTGATTTCATTACACAACTTTTTACGAGTGTTTTTAGCTTTTTTAACGTTGTAGTCACATTTCTGACAAATGCTGGAAATTTACTTACTACGGCTTACCTAGGATAACCTTGGAAAGAAGCATCACAGTAAAGTGGAGACTTCATTTTCGAAATCAGCGGATTTCATTACCATAGTATAGATGTTTTTGGCTTGTTTGGTTTTGTTCCGAGGCAGAATATGGCCTCCAATGGCCAATCTTCGTCGAAGTTCCCACCGTAATCCTACAGTAATGAAGAGCGATCGACGATTCGCTCCATACTGTAAATCTAAGTTAGACCTCGCTCTATAGAACGGTGCCTCAAGCTCGGCGAAAGACATGAAAGCAAGGGAGTTACTAACAATCAGGCAGTGTTCACATTTTTTGGGACACCCTGTATAGTTTTGCCCAATGGGAATTGCAATCAAACGCGGAGATTTACTCTGAACGAACTCTTTTTGTTCGCTTAGCATCTGTGCTGAACATATGGCAAGGCGTCGAAGGTCTCACAAATTGGTGGTTGATATGTGCAATCTTTATAATCTTTGCTTAGCCCTTGATTTGAACAATCTATGATATTCATAAAATAGTCGTCTAAAAAAATTTGACATCGTAATCAGCACCCTGTCCATAGCGCCAAATTGCCAGTTGTTGAGAGGTGCATATGGCGACTTTCTAGATTTCTTTTTGCTTTTGAAGTATCCCTGAATCGTTTTGCAAAGGAGGCGAAAGCACGCCGCCACAAGTTTTTGCTCATGTACCCTATTTTGAGCTCAATCACGAGTAAAAACAGATAACTCTGACTTCATGCTATAAGCAACATCACTCAATTCCTGAACAAATGTTTTTATTTATGAGCATACTTCTTCAAAACTGAACTGTTACACATTTTTCATTTCCGTTCATTGTTATGTCATTCTTGAGTTTCTGTCTTTGCGACACAATTCCCCAGCATAAACACATTATTTTTCAAATCAAAATCTTTAACTTTATATTTTATCAATTCTGACTTCCGTCACACTGCTTTCCAATAAGATTAGCCGATTTCTTACATAGTAACTGCTTCGCCATTTCTGCTTCTCCCGGATATGCAGGTGGCGGTTTACAGAGTGCGAGCGCTTTCCACTGTTCAATGACAAAGCTTACGATTAGCGCTGCGGTTCCCTTTCTTATACAGGCGTATAAGGTGAATGAGTAATAGCCCAGTAATCTGATCAGCTTAAGCTGTGATTTTCTTGAATTTTGGTTGAAATATGCAATCTTACATGAAGAGACAGCATTTTTCTTATCTTCTGAATGAAAGGAGCAGAAACTAGCTATCAGATTTTGTTTGGAAAAACTCAAATTCCGTCAAGCAATTAATTTCATTCTCAATTGTTCTGACGATATTAACCATTTGATCTCTGCATACTCAAGAGTACGGCTGACAGCATAAACTAAAACAATACTGCATTGTACAAAACTTTCTAATTTGCTCAGCATCTGTGTCAGCCATATGGAGACGGCGCCAAAGGCTTACAAATAAATTTCTAATTGTTGGAAAGAGAAGATTTTTGATAATCGAAACAAGGTCTGCGATTTAGTCTATAGACATTGTATCCATGAGGCTCACAAGCTGAAACCTCCTTGAATATGGGTTTGGGTGCGGTAGACAAGTTGGTGGTTCATAAAGCGGACTGCATCTAGCCAGGGCTCGGCACAGGTGGCTTGTAAGCAAGCTGAGTATCGTTTTTGGGACAAAAAGCAAAGGGGGTTTCGTTTTTGTGACCGAAGAGAGACGCAAAATTGGCGACTTGGCTACGTTTTTTTTCAGTCGACGTTTCGTTTTTTGGGGGATTTTGGGGAATTTCTCAGGTTTTTAAAGGAAATTTGGTTGAGGGTCAAAGGTGACTTCGTAAAAATTCCCAAAAGTTAAGGGGGACTTCGTTTTTTTCCATTTTCATCTAGCCACCTCGTGCCGAGCCCTGGCTAGATGCAGTCCGCTTTATGAACCACCAACTTGTCTACCGCACCCAAACCCATATTCAAGGAGGTTTCAGCTTGTGAGCCTCATGGATACAATGTCTATAGACTAAATCGCAGACCTTGTTTCGATTATCAAAAATCTTCTCTTTCCAACAATTAGAAATTTATTTGTAAGCCTTTGGCGCCGTCTCCATATGGCTGACACAGATGCTGAGCAAATTAGAAAGTTTTGTACAATGCAGTATTGTTTTAGTTTATGCTGTCAGCCGTACTCTTGAGTATGCAGAGATCAAATGGTTAATATCGTCAGAACAATTGAGAATGAAATTAATTGCTTGACGGAATTTGAGTTTTTCCAAACAAAATTCGATAGCTAGTTTCTGCTCCTTTCATTCAGAAGATAAGAAAAATGCTGTCTCTTCATGTAAGATTGCATATTTCAACCAAAATTCAAGAAAATCACAGCTTAAGCTGATCAGATTACTGGGCTATTACTCATTCACCTTATACGCCTGTATAAGAAAGGGAACCGCAGCGCTAATCGTAAGCTTTGTCATTGAAAAGTGGAAAGCGCTCGCACTCTGTGAACCGCCACCTGCATATCCGGGAGAAGCAGAAATGGCGAAGCAGTTACTATGTAAGAAGTCGGCTAATCTTATTGGAAAGCAAGAACGTGACCGAAGTCAGAATTGATAAAATGTAAAGTTACCAATTTTGATTTGAAAAATAATGTGTTTATGCTGGGGAATTGTGTCGCAAAGACAGAAACTCAAGAATGACATAACAATGAACGGAAATGAAAAATGTGTGACGGCAAAATATAATCAAAGAAGCCGTAATTCTAGAAAACCACATTCTTTGATAAATCCGAATGCGAACAAATAGGCTGCAAGAGATGACATGCTGATTTGATCCGCGATCTTTTCGAGCAGGGTAATTTGGAGCTCGTTTGAAGTCATGAAAGAATGAAATGCGTATATTAAGCTCAGTTTTAAACAAGTATGCCTCATAAATAAAAATGCATTTGTTTAGTAATTGAGTGATGTTGCTTACAGCATGAAGTCAGAGTTCTCTGTTTTTACACGTAATTGAGCTCAAAAAAAGGTACATGAGCAGAAACTTGTGGCATGCTTTCGCCTCCTTTGCAAAACGATTCAGGGATACTTCAAAAGCAAAAAGAAATCTAGAAAGTCGCCATATGCACCTCAACAACTGGCAATTAGGCGCTATGGACAGGGTGCTAATTACGATGTTAGATTTTCTTAGAGACTGTTCAAATCACAGGGCTAACCAACGATTATAAAGATTGCACATATAATACCACCAATTTGTGGGACCTTCGGCGTCTTGCCATATGTTCGGCATAGATGCTACTCAGACAATCGACGGGACCCCTCCGCCGGACAGTCCGAAACTGCCAGAGTCGCGCCGGACCCAGTTGACCAATGAGAGAAGGGCAAATGGGCGGTCCATCGCGGTGACATCACTGCAGGCAAGTGGGAGGCTTCTCCGGCCTTGCTGCAAAGGTCCGCCATTTCTCCGGCGCGACTCTGCCAGATTTGGCGGACTCCGCGCCGGAGAAATTTGCCCGGCGCGAGTCCGCCAAATTTGGAAGAGCCGCGCCGGAGAAAATGGGAGGGGTCCGGAGCAGAAATGGGAGGCCTCCGGAGCAGAAAATGGGAGGTATCCGGAGCAGAAAATGGGAGGTATCCGGAGCAGAAAATGGGAGGCCTCCGGAGCAGAAAATGGGAGGTATCCGGAGCAGAAAATGGGAGGTATCCGGAGCAGAAAATGGGAGGTCTCCGCCTGAGAAATGGGAGGGCTCCGCCGGACAAATGGGAGGTATCCGGAGCAGAAAATGGGAGGTATCCGGAGCGGCTGCGTATCGATTTGGCGCGTAGCAAGCAAACGTCTAACTCCACGGTGATGAGTCCTCTGTTTACGCTCTTTGTCCATATTTTAGTCGCCGTTTCGTTGATTTTGTTGTTTTTGCGCGTTTCTTTACCGTTTTTTTCTTTTCCGCGTTGCTCTTCGTCGCGTTGGCCTTTATGTTGTTGTAAGTTCCTCGTTTTCAGGTTTATGTTTCAAATTTTCGTGCGGTTGCACTCAATCACCTTCAGTGTCAGCTTAAGCTCAAAATCTGCCTCCAGGCGAGTTGTTTCTTGAATGTCGCACTTTTATGTTATGTTTTTTTTTGAATTCAATTATTCTCTGTTCTTCTTCAATGGCTCCATGCTGCTGTGTTACCGTGTGAAATTGAGTTCTGATCTTATAAAATCACAATTTTAGTTGCTGATGCTGGCGGTAATCATACACTTCCCGAATCTTCCATCGTTCTTAATGGCAATGCTAAGGACGATGGCAGCATTGTTAGCTACCAGTGGACACAAGTCTCGTAAGGCTTCTATTCAATCCAAAACCGAATTCTACTTCTTTTTTGTTTTAGAGGTCCTGCAAATGCTTTGTTGGTGAATGCCGACAAAGCCAAAGCAACAGCATCGGGGCTGATAGAGGGTCATTACGTATTTATGCCGTTGTGGAAGACGATGGAGGTCTGAAAGCCAACGCATCTGCATTTATCAGCGTGGAAAGGAGTAAGCTTTCACTTCTACAGCTTAGGTTATACAAATGAGGTCCGTTTTAGATAAAAATGAACCCCCAGTTGCGCGAGCCTTCAATGCCACTGATCCTCATTGTGGGAGTGGCGTTTGCTGCTGATTGGAAAGTGGCTAATGTCGAGAGGACTATCGATCTGTCATCTCAGGTGGGATCTTCACACTTTCCATTTTTGCAATGTTTTGCTATACAGAGCAGGCATATTCCACAAAGTTTGACTTCATCCGATTTAGAAGAAAATACAGTGTTCCAAAAGCACTGATGATTTGCCATTTTTACGTGCTTTTCGTTTTATATATCATCTTTTCTAACTTTGTGATAAGTTTCATCACTTTTGCAAGTTATGATGAAAAGAGCATCCATACTCTTGCTTGTTGTTGCATCATCATAGAAACAGCTCTTAGAAATCTAAGAGCTGTTTCTGTGATGATGCACAATCTAATAGGAGGCTAAGAGCAGCTAGGAGCGGCTAGCAACTGGCATTAGATTCATTATTAGCTTGTATAGAATCGCTACAAAGAAGCACTTTTTTTCAATAGGCTCCACTTTACCCATTCAGACGATTTTACCAGCGTCGGCCAAGGATATATACTATAGAGATGAGATTGGAAACATATCAACATCAGCTGTGCGACTTCGCGCTGATTCTGTTGATGTCGAACTGAAACCGAGTTACATGTCACGTACTTATTGCCTCTGTTAATATTTTATTCCTTTTTATCGTTCAGATTCCCGCTTTTTGGAGGATGGCGCACTTCCTACGTTATCGGTTATAATGTGCCTTCTTTCGAATATCTTTACAATAAGGGCAATAATTATGCGCTAAAAATGAGAGTTCTCGACCATATTTTTGACAATGCTGTGGTTGAAAAGCTTACGACGAAGATTATCCTGCCAGAAATGATAAGGTAAACTCTTGATCACCACTGTCAGTCTTGAGAAAAAGGGTCATATAGTTTAAATTGTTGAGAAGGAACCAACATATAATTGGGGTGCTCGACAAACAAGCCACCCTTTGTTACACATTGCACCTAACCTTTTCCGATGTGTAACGCATCTCTGCTTTTTAAAATTCATGTTTGATTTTAGAAAAGCGAGGCTTATCACACCATACAGCATGGATAGAAGACCCGATGAAGTCCGCGCTACATACTTGGACACAACTGGCAGAACAGTTATAGTGTTGCAGAAAGAAAACCTTGTTCCAGAGCATATCCAGTCTTTCACTGTGAGTTGCTCTTCGATCTGAATAAATCGATATTCTTTTTTGCTAGAATTTGAAAATTATGTCATACATTTTCAGCTGTTTTACGATTGAGTTCTCGCAAATGATCCGCGAACCATTGCTCGCCACGGCATTTTTCTTTGCACTCTTTACCGTTGTAATTATCTATGTGCGGTTCGATTTCACAATCGTTGCGGTAAGTTACGTTTTGGAAAGTTTGTCACATCTCTCGACCGTTTTTGCCCTGATTCATTGAACTAGTTTATTCGATACTCGATCTTTGCCTATAAATCGAAATATTTTAGGATCCGGCACGTGAAGCACGCGAACGTATCTTGGGAAAGGTGTCGGGTCTTTTCGAGACTTTTTACTTCAGCAAGTATATTTTCTTTACTTAGGGATCCTTAAGGGTAGGGTAGCTATTGTTCATCCTAAAGTGAGAAATTGAACAACCCAAATGTGGAATTTTGTTTTCCCCATACTATCGTATACCGTCGGAGAAGCTAAAGTTTGTTTCAAGTAACTGTTTGACAAGTTTCGATTAGTATCCGTTAACAGATTCCAATCATTTTCTTAAGTCTCAGAGTTTACGTTATTCTTTTGTTTTATAGGGAGCAGATGAGGAGCGCAATTTACGACGAGCATCTCTAGCACTGGCTCATCAAAATAACAAATTCAATCTTGGCGCTGTTCCCGATGACATCAGTGGAGAAAATTCGTTCTTCATATATGCAAGCAAATAAATAATATGGGCAAACTGCGACTGCAATTTAAACTGTTCCACAAACCGTTGTCTTGTTGGAAAGGTTCATTTTTTTACACCAGTGGGTGTGAAATGATTAACGATATAAGATGATTTTTCGAAAGTTTGAAAAATTTGAAATAAATGTCTTATCTCTTCTCTTTCTTCTATCTTCTATCCACAAACGCTAGGGGTGAGAGGGAGGGGGTAGAGTACGGGGTGAGGGTCGCGCTAAACTCCTACCCGGGGGGGGGGTCCTACTCGGCTTATTTGGGTGGGGTTTAGAGACAAAATTGGGGTTTGGAGCTTAAAGACAGCGTCCAGGCAAGTCTGGACCTATGGGGATTTTACATGGAAAGTACTTTTGGGGCCCTAACTAAGCCACTACCCAACTGGCAGCTCAAGTAGTGCTCTAACGCCTGAGATATTCTGCTCGAAACTGGACCCCGTGACCGTGTTTCGCATGGATTCATGGCGCAAAGCGTGGATCCTCGCGCGAAACTGCCATGAATCCATGCGAATACGTTCGCGGGGGGTCTGTTTCGAGGGGAATATCTCCGCCATTAGAGCACTACCTGAACTGCTGCTTCGGCAGTGCCTTAGTTAGGGCCCCAAAAGACTTTCCATGTAAAAGCTCCATAGGTTCAGATCTGCCTGGAAGCTGCCTTTAATTAGGGGTAATTACAGTATGCCGCGGCAGACTTGCGGAGCACAAAATCGGGGGGCTCCGGCGCACAAAATCGGGGGGCTCCGGAGCAGAAAATGGGAGGTATCCGGAGCAGAAAATGGGAGGTATCCGGAGCAGAAAATGGGAGGTATTCGGAGCAGTAAATGGGAGGTATCCGGAGCAGAAATGGGAGGTCTCCGCCGGAGAAATGGGAGGGCTCCGCCGGACAAATGGGAGACCCACCGCTGGGGAAACGCCGCGACCCTGCCATTTCTCCGGCGGAGGGGTCCTATCCGCTGTCTGAGTAAGCGAACAAAAAGCGTTCGTTCAGAGTCAATCCTCACGTCTGATTGTAATCGCCTTGAATTGTGGAAAACTATATGTAATCGAGGAGTATCGTCAAAGAATGTGCTTCCTATAAGCTGAGCGATCAAAATGACATGTTGAGAAAAAACCATTACTTATAAAGAGCGCGTCGTAGAGGCAAAGGAAGTACTATGCCTTATTCAAGTTCTTGTTTGCTTGTGAGTTGTAAAAACCGCAATAAGGAGCATGATCCAGAAGTGCTGAAGAGCCAGTGGGTAATATAAAAGTATGTACCCTTTAAATCAACTGGCCTGACGGCTGGAATGCGAGGCTTCGTGTCCTAATTGAGCCTAGAGAATGCTTAGAGAGCAAGGGTGTGAGAGAGACGCATGCTGCGTCGTGGGCGTTAGCGGCCTTGGTTAGGTCACAGAGCCCCGCCTTCCAGCCGCCAAGCCAGTTGTATCAAAGGTTAGTTCTTATGTCAATTAGTGTCCTCACCGTCTCTGCCATTTTTTGAAAGCTGCAAATGTTTCGTAATAATTTGAAAATCAGTTTCTTATTACTGTGTCAATTCTCTCCAATAATTACATTGGCCGCGGTAAAAGGAATATTGTCGAAGAGGTCCCGATCAATGGTAAGTAAGCAACAAGAGAAATAACTACCTTGGATTTATCAGCCAGCACAGGGGCTTCCATCAAAGAACAGTGTTACCAAAAATCCGCATTTTCGAATGGACCGTCTCAACAGATCTGGTGATGCAAAGGAATTTATCTGTAGTTCAAGGAAGCTATAGATCAAGCTTGCGGAGCTAGTCGAGCGGTCGCTGATCACTTAGAAGAAAGAAGCTGCAAGGCTAAGCCCTTCAATGAAACCAGACAGGAGTTAGTATCTCCTTATACCACACACCGCCACTTATTGGAGGGAGACAAGGAAGGCAGGAAACACATTTGCAGTGAGGAAAAATTACAGTCAAAACCCATGTGTGAGCAGCACTGAAACAAATTAGCTGAGCGTGAAATAAAGTGCAAGTTTTATCAGTTTTATGTTTAGGGCAGCACTGGGGAAAGTTGGTATAGATAAGAAATCGGAAATGGCACTAAACGATGAACAAAAGTGCGAAATATGAGAACAAGAGGAGTGTTAATACACAGCAATCTTATATATAAAGCTGAATGTCTGTTTGTCTGTCTGTCTGTATGTCTGTATGTCTGTCTGTATGTCTGTGTGTACGTATGTTCCGAATAGAAAATTCCATTTCTGAACCGATCGGGACCAAACTTGGCACACATACACTACGGGCCCCGGCGGGTGTCATAGGCTACTTTTCGTATCGATCGATATCGATTTTATCGATTTTTTGCAAAATTTGAGCTACGGGGCTGGGAGTTGGCACAGGGGGGTAAGTGAGCATGGGGATTCCGAATACAGTATTAGTTTTTAAAATCGTGCATTACTTTTATCGATTTTATCGATTTTTTTTTGCTAAGTTTGAGCTACGGGGCTGGGATTTGGCACAGGGGGGTAATCGAGCATGCTGATCACCCCCGTGGGGGTGCTCGATTACACCCCTCTGCCAAATTCCAGCCCCCTAGCTCAAATTTTGCAAAGAATCGATCAAATCGATAAAAGTAAGGCACGGTTTCGAAAACTAATATTGTATTCGTAATCAGCATGCTCGATTAACCCCTCTGCCAACTCCCAGCCCCGT
The DNA here is from genome assembly GCA_958299035.1 of Cylicocyclus nassatus. Classification (NCBI taxonomy): domain Eukaryota; kingdom Metazoa; phylum Nematoda; class Chromadorea; order Rhabditida; family Strongylidae; genus Cylicocyclus; species Cylicocyclus nassatus. Next base: position 26,226,878 of record CATQJL010000223.1, read on the forward strand.
AGCTCAAATTTTGCAAAAAATCGATAAAACCGACATCGATCGATAACGAAAAGTGGACTGTGACACCCGCCGGGGCCCGCAGGGTATGTGTGCCAAGTTTGGTCCGGATCGGTTAAGAAATGGAATTTTCTATTCGGAACATACGGCGGAACCGGGTAAGCCAGCTAGTATGTAATAAAATAGTGCGTTCACGATATACGATACTCTTGACAGGCTGGCTAGATTAGCTACGAGGAGCAGACATGGTTCCAAAACGAAATTGCGCATGTGGTGCAGCTTAGAATAGCTTTTGCTGGAAGGATTCACAAGGATTTACAGTTGGTGTGAGATAGGTAAATAGTTATGGACAACAGAAATGAGGAACTTGCACTAAGTAAGTTTGGTTCGCTTGGGCTTCTGCTATAATCTATGAGAACTTTTGTACGCCATCGATTGTGAGAAGAAAACCAGTAGCTCGTCAATGATAGGAGTTCTTGGAGTTTACATCAATATATTTTCTTATAAGCCTTTTGGCATTTCGCCAGCATTACGGTAGACTTGATTTTTTTTTCAATACTTCTACTGATCATTCAGTAGTATCAGGTTTGGAAGTGCCGAGCAGAAAGCTAAAGTGGATCTTTTTTGAATTACTGCGAACGCACTTGACTTTGCTTAAAGGCAGTGGCTTGGGGAAATCGCGAAAGGGGGATTTCTACAATACCATGGCCTTCTGGACCAGCTGAGTCAGGTACTGTGCTTGAAACGTCAAAAAAATGCTTTTTTGGCTTTTCCCGTCATTTGTGTCGTATTGATTGCCTGGGCTGATCGCCAATTGCCGCCAAAATAGGTGAAGTTACAGTATCCTGCAGTCGCTTGCTGGTCTTGGCGGGAATCCCTCGCCCCGCCTCTACAGCAATCTGCAAGGCCTGTAAACTCCAAAAAACACTTATTTGACATTTCAAGCACATTACCTGACTCAACTGGTCCGGAAGGCCATGTGGTTGTGAAAAGCTCCAGTTGCGATTTTCCCGAGCCGCTGTCTTTAGGACAAAACGCCAGCAGCAGCGGCACACAAGTTGCCAAATATCTAATTACAGGGTAGCAGGGAGGAATTTTCAGTCATTTCACATTCTTTCTTAGGTTAAGCTTGTTAGACATCTTTATGATAAGGTACATATCTTGTCAGAAGAGTAACTGTAATTATTCATTTACCTACTTCGCATATCGGTAATCTTCATCACTTTCACACAAGCCAATAGTTTATGTTCTTATGATGCTTCGTTCAGGATAATGGCAGGACGTTTTCAGCACAGAATGGCTTTCATTGAAGAGAACGTAGGAGGGAAGGAAAAATGACTCAGACTGTCAAAATTAGAAAAGCTTTGAAGCGAAACTCTAGTAGCAGGGGCTCGTTGTTTACACTGGTAATCGAATCTGAAATCATTGGTTCAAGCGCAAAAGTGGGTGCTGATGATCTACCTGCTATTGCAGATGATTCAGAAAGGATTCACGAGAAAAAAAGAGCAGTAAGCACTATCACAGCCATTCATTGGCACAAAAAATTCACGTAAAGTACTGATTCACAGCAAAGGTTGCTGAAACTTCAAATTGTTGGCGAATCTCATAAGTCATACAGCGGAAATCCACGGCAACAATAGGATGATCACCAATCGCGCGTCAATTGCGATGTCATTCCTCTCTTTCCTATTTTCTAATTGCAGTCAAATCTAAATCACAGTATCAACCGGCTTGCGAGACCTTTGGCGTCGTCCATATGTCGCGCACAGATGCTAAAGGGACCAAAAGACGCTAGTTCTCATGTGTGCTTGGATTGCAAAAAATTTAAGCTTTGGACGATTAAATTTGTCAGATTACCAGTTGGCAGGATTACTAATTTTTATTTATTTATGTCTTGATTTGCCCACGAGCGCGCCACTTTGGCGTCAGTACACACCAACACAACAACAATGACATCAATGAAGTTACGAAATTCCTACGAAATGAGAATGAGTTCTTACTAGAAATAATTTCTTGAGGCAATAGGCTTAACAATCTTGTGGTTCGGCAAAAAATGAATTGAAAGTTTGCAAAAGCATTTTCCACATAGATTACCGTAATGTAAAGCAAACTTACCTGTACGCTCTCCGCTGGGCCTAAAGATCCAGTAATTAATGGCTCGTAATTTCGTTACTAATTTTAGGAGCGCATGACCGAGGAGTAAGAGGATTCCTCCTATGGAACTCCACCGCTGCAAAACTTTTCTGAATACATATTTCTAACGCGCACAACGCGCACTGTCATTTTGCGTTCATTAATGTAGGATTCCAGGAATTTGAGCAGCTGACTATGAATACCTGCGTTCAGCATTATCAATGGCTCCACTGGTTTTTTGCTACCAATGTTCTATTTGACATCAGAATTCACTTTGCTTGGGAGGAACAGCTATGATAACAGATTTCAATAATAGACCCTAATACCCGATGAAAAATGACATAGAAAAGATGACACAGCTTATGATCGACGTCAAAAGGGTAAAAGGTCACAACGTGCATAAAAGCAGCAGCAACTCCGGATCAGCATCATATACAAGATGCGTTCTATTCTTTTGGTAAGTAGCGATTCCTCTGTTCTTGAGTGAGATACCTAACATACATTTTAGGTCTGCCTCGTCGCAACTGCTTATGCAGGTATGGTATCTCTTTGTGCCATTCATTTGTCAAAAAATCATTCCCATCTTTACCAGGCATTTGCCCCAGCAATGGCGGCATGAACGATCAGATCCGTCAAAAGTTCTTGGACGTTCACAACGAGTTAAGGTATTGAATATACTGGAAAGCTTTCTCCGCTTTTTGAGAGTTTACAATAATTATCCATACAGGTCGCTGGTGGCTAATGGAAAAGCCAAAGACGGTTATGGAGGTTATGCTCCTAAGGCTGCTGCGATGAACAAACTGGTGTTTTTATTTTTACTGTCAATCATGATGATGGCCAACAAGTAATAGCGAGCTATTCCAGAAGTACGACTGCGATGTGGAGAAATACGCCGTGAAACACGCTGCCAAGTGTGTCTTTCAGCACTCAAACACTAAAGGTCTTGGAGAAAACATCTATATGAGCAGCGCAGCTTATGACCCAGTAAAAGCTGCCGAGGATGTGAGAATAGACACGGTGCCTGTTTCTTTGAACAAAACAATTGGTATCATTCCAGGCTTCAAGATCATGGTTTGAGGAGCTCGCTCAGAAGGGAGTTGGCAAAGACCTCACCTTTAGCATGAAACTATTCAACAATCATGTTGGGCACTATGCACAGGTAGACATTACTGCATTACCGTTTTCCTTAATAGTTCTCTGAGCGAACACAAACACACACCACCATCGGGTCTTATCTAAAAGACAGTCAAAGTACTAAAGGTCTTGCTGGCGCAGGATCATGCTCTGCTGGTGCATTTGCTTCGTGCCATCATGAAAGCTCGGCATAGTTGATAAGTCTTCGCCTGCCGCAAGCACGCAACCAGCTAGGGCGATGTCACCGCTTCGCATAAATAAACACTCAATTTAGATGGTCTGGCAGTCTACAAAAGTTATTGGTTGCGCTGTTCAAAGCTGCCCTAAGATGTCCTTGGCTGTCTGCAATTATAAAGAAGCGTAAGTAAGGCTGCTTTAGTAAGCTTACCATCAGAGCAACAAGTTCAGAGGAAACATGCTGAACGCCAAGATCTACGAAACAGGAACACCGTGCTCGAAGTGCCCAAGAGGATGTTCTGAAGGTCTATGCGTCGTTTAGACAACTCCCATAATAAAGATTACATAGAGCGGCATAAATATGAGTAAATTCTCACAGTATGAAATCATAAGTGGACATGTAAACAGCCAGTTCGGAATGTAATTTTAATCTAGTCGAGCCATCTGTCAGTAACAGCCATGTGACTCGGCTTTGGTGTTTTTCAAAAGATACATTTTGATCATATATTAAGTGAAATCCTAGTACAATACGATAGGACCTTCATTTTAGATAATAAAAATCATGCGATATAAAGTTAGACCGGAAAAAATCTCAAAAGTCATTTGCAAATTAGGGAGTAGATCAAAATGATTCCATGGCAAGACCATGGAATTATTTTGATCTATTGACCCAGAAAACGGTTTTTTCGATGTATTCAAAAATAAAAATATAACTGGATATATCTGCATTCTGAACCCAGCAAAGTTTTCTATCACTTTTGTGCTATCAAAAAACCAAAAGCGATTCCTCAGCGATTGCCGCTACTCCGATATTACCCAAGGTGTAAATATTACACAATTTTGGACTGCTACGAGGATGCTTCTCACATGAGGATGTCCCAAAAGCGGTTACAGCTAGAAATAGGTACTTAACAAGTTGTCATTTGCATTGACATTATCTTACAGTAATCCATGTAAAAACTTTTAGTTGCCATAAGCTGAGTGAAAACCTGGAGGACACGAATAATTCTGCTTAGACGCGCTACGCAACCGCCTTTACGTGGTCACTTTTTATAATTAAGTAAAACTTCAGCTATCAAGTCACAGGTATACATGCGTAATCTTATTAGCCGTATAGACATTCAAAACATATCTGTTCTATTTGCATCATTACAATATGTACATGAGACTATTCTAAAAGATTCAAAATATCCAGTCCTATAAAAAAATCATTGAGCGACTAGTTGATATAATCTTCAAGGAAAGCAAGATCTTGAATGAACATCTGCTGAAATCAAAACTTTTCCAAACTTAGCCTATCGAGATTTAAAAGAAACGTTTTTGCAAAGAAATGTGAACTTTCATAGTTACAAAGCAATAGGCAGTTGATACAAAACACTAGTGTAGACAGTAGAGGATTTGTTATGGAACGAGACAATAGCAAAACCACCAAATTCGAAACCTTATTCATATCATGTGCATTATGAAACAAAGCCCGACGGTCCTCACTTTTTCAGAATGGAACAAAAAAATGGATTATCGTCCGCCAATTGTGCTTATTCCAGCGTAGGACTGCTCAGATAATTCAAGTCTCTCCTCTGCCTCTAAAATTGAAAAATTACAATAAACCGGGCAGTCAATCGACACTAAACAGAAAAATGTCCTTCCGAGTTTTTTAGTTACCTCACTCAGGTGGGCAAAGCTTTTTTGAATTACACATGGTTTTTTTTTCACGAAAGACATGTGTCACAACTTTGAAATAAAAATTCCAAAATTCCTCCCCTAATCTGAGGATGATGATTCGAGTTAGGAAAGCAGCAATATGACGGGGACTTGAGTGAAACAGGAGATTTATCAGAAGTGACATAAAGGAAACTAGATTATATGAACTGCCCTACGGAATCTAGTAAAGATAAACTTACCGTGCTGATAGTACTTGTTGTTTTCCAGAATGTCCAAGATTTTCTCGACTTTCGCAGCAAATCTATCCTTATATATTTATTCGATTTGTGCTTTGTCAATCTATGAGCATACAACGTAGTTTACGCTTCCTGAAAAGAGAAATATTTTGTAAAAGCGCTGCACAAGCGAAAGAGAAAGAAAAATAGACCGCACTTATTTGCATCAGAGGGCTTGTTCTGCAACTATCTTGTTTCGTAGATACTGATGCACTGATAATTTCAAGCGCATAATTTGGCCAGAAATGAATTTTTCAACTTCATTTTTCCGCCTCCAAAAATATTAAACGCATTCTTGGTTTTTCGCCAACAGCTTGTCTTGCATTCAAGCCTGGAATGCATGATTATTAAGGTCTATGTGGAGCGAGATAGCGAAAGACATACCCGTACCGGGATCTAGAGGTAAGCCCAACTGGGCTACTAGATCACTTGCCAGGTTCTTGCTCAGATTCCACCGATGAATTTGGAGGAATTTGGTGGTAGAGGTGCTCTCGTGGTATCGTAACTTTGGATCGGTAGCTCGGAACATCCAGTGACGATCGCGTGCCTATAGACGAAACCGACTCGAGCGGCGAAGTCGTTGTGGCTTCATATTTCGATGAAGACGACAGCCAGTAGGTAGGACGCGTCTGTTCCCATGGCGCATCTCTGGAAGAAAGGCATGAACTCGAAAACTGCCCCGGTTGAACACATTCCGAAATCGTTATGCAAAATTCAGGTTACGCTAATTACTTGTTGAATAAGCTGCTTACCTAATTGGTATTTTTACCAGATTTGACCGAGAACGTGGTTGAGAGAGTGATTTCGAAGGAAATTGGCGATTGGATCTAAACAAGAGCTTCCATTAATTACACTATTGCTAATAATTCTCGCCCGATATCAAACCTTTTCAAACGCAGGAAAGCTATGAGGACACAAGCGATGCCAAGCGATGAAATGACAGCAGTTCCTGCCAGAACCAGCATGGATAGAGGCATGATGGTGTCGTCTCCTAACAACCGCATAAATACTGAAGTCGGATCTGCTGACGGGACATCATCGGGCAACTGTAAAATTCAAACTTGTGTGGTGTTTTGTGATCATATTGTGATGACACAGTAGGTGAGATTCCTCACAGGGAACTCGTGATTACTCGCACCAGGGAGGCATACTACCTAAGTTGTTCAGTCATTCGTGTAAAATATTGGGAGGTCAACGTCGCCTCTGCAGGTGCGAGCTGAGAAGTTTCCTGTGCCCATAGACAAAAAGTCAACACTATAATAATTGCGATTCAATCGCTAGAAAAGTAAGCCCTGAATTTGTAGAATGCGTGGGAGAGAAAATAATATAATGGGCAAAAAAGGAGAACCATCAAGAAATGACAAATTGGTGGCATTTACTCGCTGACATTGATGCACATTTAAGAGTTCCAAAATTCAAAATCGTTCTTAGGAGTTCATGATATCACTGAAGTTAGTGTTAGACCGTACAGTTATAAGCTTCCGGATAACCATACTCGTCAAAACCTGACATTTTTGGTTTTTAAAACTTATTTTCTTATGTATGGGGAGCAAAAAGCCCTCAAAATATGTACAAAACCATAAAAAAATTTAAAACGCAACCGTTTGCTGAACTACAGTCACTTCTGATGGATCAGGACACCATGGACATCTCTCTTTATGCTTATGAACAGCTATGGTGACATTGAAGCACTTGGCTCGCATCTCAATCAGCTTCTTGCCCAACTCCTCTTCCGGTGAGATGTGGTGATTGTGGCCAGCTGAGGCCGATTACAGTCCTAAACGCATTCGAAATACTACCAACAAAATTTATTGCGCAAATGCAGCTGTTTTTCGACAATGAAAATTAGCGAAACTCGAGCTGTGATTAATAACTGCGAGTTTCTAGCTTACAGATGCATTGTCCTTAAAAACACGGATCGAGGCAGTTTGGTCGCAGATTCGTGGAAAGCCATAGGTCGGATCGATTCCAACCACTTGGCAAGAGAGTATCAAATCCTCTGGGATGCCCTTTGCCCGATGGGAAACAAACGGGCGTGAATAATCCTAAAATATAATTTGGGGAATGGTAATACTCACTGTGAGGTGAGCCCAGTGTTTTCCAAACGGTTCCGAGAGCACTATTGGGTCAGAAATTTGTGCTCTCAGGGCATAATGGTTATCTAGCACATCTCATGGTAGCGCTAGAACGGCAAAATAAGCCTGCACCTTACGATATGCCCAAACCCCCGTTATCGGTAAGCAAAATACTGGACTCAGTCGGGGATGTATAGGATGCAATAATTATTCATTAGCGCGAGAGCTACAGTATCTCCAAGGCTTTGGCAGTAAAACGCTCACAGGTGTTACCGTAATACAGCGGTATACAATGTCTTCAAAACTTTGGCCGCTGAATGCCCTCATAGATGCTATCGTAATAAACTGATATCAAAGTCGACATACAAAAGGTATACAAGTCCATAAAAACCTCAAATGCGGCAGAACAATGCTGGCGAATGTGCGGAACATCGTTAATCACAATTAGACGACGCCATTATGCACGGTATTTGACAGAGATTGTGGCGGATGGATCAAAGGGACAGAATGATTGAGAGGTATTTCTGAGGAAGCGGAAAAGGAATATTTGGTCACCTGCTCAAAATCCTCGGAAACTGGCCAGCTAATAGAAATTTTCTCTTTGAGTGGGAGCATATTTTTGAGAATCTGAAAGCATCTGCGTCTGGAGCCAAACCCAAATATTTATGGAGCTCAAGTTTCTTCGAAATACCTTGAATCTTGGAAGGGAGCAACCAGCGGTAGTTAAGCATCCCTCCCTCCAATCTACTCGTAACAGCTCTGCGGTCATCCAAAATGATTCCGCCAGAATAACAGGTAACAAGGCCAAAAATAGCAACATCTGTTAATTATCCACTTTTGTAACCAGCTACGCTATTTAGTATTTATCTAAAGTTGAACATTGAGTAAACAACATCTTATAGTTCAGGGATGCACCCTTCAAAAAGAGGGGAGATAACTGGGCCCTCCCATTTTTCGTATCTCCTCCCAAGTAATTATGGATGCACAGAACGGGGGAAAAGCTTTGATCGATTCATCATTCTAAATCGAAAGAGAGCTGTCGGGCTACTAATGACCCAATGCAGATAAGGAGGATATGGATTACAAACGGGGAAATGAATGATTGGGACTTAATTTTATGGAAGCAGCTATATTTCATTCAGATTGAGATCAACATGAGTTGAGGCGCCGTACCAGCTCCACAATTTTTTTTTTTACAAAAATGAGTTTCGTTATGACATCTTCAAAAAACGATATATGAGCTTGATATCTTAATTCGAAAGTCCTCAGAAAAAGTCGTTGCAGTCAAATGACAACTGGAACAAAATGCGAGGTGGAGCTCAAGAATATCCGAGAATGACATTGCTATCGAAATCCCACACCTAGAGTACGCTAACTGTCAACACCTGAGATCTTATCTTGAGTCACATAGATGTGTATCGCCTACAATGCGTCAAACACATGCTATGAGTGTGAAATCCAATAACTCTAAAGTTTTAGTAATAAAAAGGCCGCCACTAACGATCAAGAGTGCCTAGAAACAACATCATAAATAGAATGACAGGGTAGTGCGTAGCGGAAGAGAGAGAATGAAAGCAAGTCAGCCTCAGAACAATGGCATTAGGGGGTGGTCCTTGTAACCTAACAGTTCTATGTAGAGGTACAATTACTCTGAGAAAAGTGCCACCTCGCAGTTGTAAATGTTGGGAATGATAGCATATTGGTATGAATTCGCGACTGCAGGGCATACTCCCAGTCTCTCAACCACCCCACCTGCAGTCACATAGACAAGCAAATGACATGGGTAGTTGAAAAAATTATCCTTTCGCCAATATACTGGATGGTAACATGAATGGAAGAGATTAAGGATAACCATATAGGGTGATGGGTGAATTACTTGTAAATCACTGAGCTGAATGCGTAAGATGCTTTTGCTTTGCTTCTATAGCGTCAGAATCGCATTTTGCAGAAATTGTTAGAAATAATTCATTTATCACTCAATTACAAAACGCTACTTTTCTGAATAGTCAAGCGCAGAGTCAAAATGGCAATAAAGAAGCCAGAAAAATTTTTCTTTTTTTGAATTATTTACACACTTCATCCAGGACAAGCAGAAAGCTTTAGCTGCGAAAGGTTTCGCTTGCAAAGGAGCATACATGTTTACTGAATGCATAACTAGTCCTTTTCTTTTAGGCTGCATGAAAGAAAACCCCTTGAAAATCTTTCTGACCGATATTCTAGGTAGAACACCTATCACACTGATTACCGAAAAAGCAAGGAGTTTCTCGAATTGTGTTTAGCGAGAGCTCCTAGCTGATTCATATGAATATGTCCCGTAAAAACAGAAAAATTCATTTCTGAATATTCCAAGAAAAAATCAGGATGAAGTATCGGTATCGGGTCTCGATAATTAATAAATATGGCTCCTTTAGAACTGAATGCTACCACAGATGACAAGAGAGCATTGAAGAGAAGGAAATCATCGACCCATGCTGGACACACTTCTGCGTCAATTACGCAAGAGAACGTTGACGAATGCCTGATGTCGATAGCAAATGCGCGAGCGATAAAGATCTACTCTTACAGTATGCCACTTATAGTCGATGTGGTTCATATGGAACGAAATTGAAGAGTAGCTTCATCTTCAACGCTAGGGGGGACAGTTGTGTGGGTTAAAAGGACGAGGAATTGGAACGAAAAACCCCCTTCTGACGAGCAGGGTAAAGCGGGGGGTGCGGCACACGACCGTCGGATACGACCCCCCCCCTTGGGCCGAACCTCGGCACGACCCCCCGCCCCCCATTCCCTACCTCCCGCCCTCCCACACCCCATAAGCAATGCACAGGTTTGGCTTCCCACGACTACGTGGCCTTCTGACCAGCTGAGTTCGGTACTGCGTTTGGAAAGTCAAAAGAGTGCTTTTCTTGGCGTTTCCGGGTCTTGGAGATTGCTTGGGATCTTTTCAAGCGCAGTACCGGACTCAGCTGGTCCAGGAGGCCATGTAGTCGTAGAAGCCCGCAGTCGCAATTTTCCCGAGCCACTGCCTTTAACGAGCTAAAGCCAAACGACCAAGGTGCTTCAAGGCCCCCAAAAGATGAAAAAAAGCTTTCACGTGAAAACTACGACGACAATCAAAACCGACAAGTTAAAACAGAAGAGCTTTAACAGATTATGGAAAGTGTACTAATGAAAACCACAAAAACAAAAATATTAGAAAAAAGAGCATACCTTGAGCCATTCGTTCGTGGGGAAGGCAACGGTAAAGTCCTGTATGCGCGATGATTGAGACAAGTCAAGAAACCTAAAAGCGCAACCTTTTATTCGCAGTTCACTAGAATTTGTCTAGAACACTATACTCAGCAACTCAATGCAAAAAACAGGTGCTGAATACCTCAATTCCGATATGGTTATGATGCTATCAATGGCCTGATACAAGTCAGGCACGTCGAACAGTAAAGTGCGGTTCATAATTATACGAACACCCAAAATTTTGTAAGTTTTTGGACTTTTTGGGAGAAATTCAAAAAGCCGTTGGTACCACGCGATAGAACACAGCCGAAGACGGTATATGATCCATAAGAATGGAAATCGATGTCAACTGTAGGAGTGTTTTTGCGCCTAATGCGAATTTTTAGCGGTTCATAATTATACGAACACCTCAAACAAAGGTCCATTTTTCATTCAAGATTGCAATCATTTGAGTCCAAATTTTTTGTAGGGTTACAGTAACAAAGTCTGACATATCTGCCATACACTGAACCCAGTGCAGTTCAAAACGATTACCGTTACTTTTTTGAGAAGGCTCCAAATGCTTTTGGAATGATTGCGCTCCAAAAACATCCGTTCTTCTGTGGTTTACGCGCTCTAAGTAGCTTCTACCAAAGCTACGAGATAGAATAAGCTCTTTCGATAGGTATTTTGTTTGAAGCTTGGAAAATCTTTGCGTTTTCGTGCCGTTTTTCAACCAAGTTCCAACCTTACCACAGAGTTGGCACGATTTCGAGCCTCAAAACTCAGCTTCTGAAGCCGTACAATGAAGTAATCATATAGTATGTAGAAGTTCACAAGACTTTATATTTGGTTAGAAAAAATCAGCAGCGTTGAGCGTTTGTTTTGGTCACGCAGACGTCATTTCACCAAAAATACTGTTTTTACTATTGCAATCACACCTTTATTTGGTTTGTAGCTCCACAGCCGCAAGATCAGTTCTAGAAAAAACCCAAAAACTTTGGCACAGAAACATCATCATGCAAACAATGCAGCTGCTTCATATCAAATGTTTGCGCAAGAGAGAAGCTGAGTTTTGAGGCTCGAAATCGTGCCAACTCTGTGGTAAGGTTGGAACTTGGTTGAAAAACGGCACGAAAACGCAAAGATTTTCCAAGCGTCAAACAAAATACCTATTAAAAAAGCTTATTCTATCTCGTAGCTTTGGTAGAAGCTACTTAGAGCGCGTAAACCACAGAAGAACGGATGTTTTTGGAGCGCAATCATTCCAAAAGCATTTAGAGCCTTCTCAAAAAAGTAACGGTAATCGTTTTGAACTGCACTGGGTTCAGTGTATGGCAGATATGTCAGACTTTGTTACTGTAACCCTACAAAAAATTTGGACTCAAATGATTGCAATCTTGAATGAAAAATGGACCTTTGTTTGAGGTGTTCGTATAATTATGAACCGCTAAAAATTCGCATTAGGCACAAAAACACTCTTACAGTTGACATCGATTTCCATTCTTATGGATCATATACCGTTTTCGGCTGTGTTCTATCGCGTGGTACCAACGGCTTTTTGAGTTTCTCCCAAAAAGTTCGAAAACTTACAAAATTTTGGGTGTTCGTATAAATATGAACCGCACTTTATTAGCGGTCAGGTGAAGCGGATGAATGCATCTGACAAGGGAAGGATACCTGGTCGAAGTGGCATTTCATCTTGAAATGTATACTATCTTATAGAGCTTAGGACGCTGATTCCGAATCTGTCTTCGTTATCTGCCGAGCGCCTCTGGACGCCGAGTTATGGTTCTTTGGGTTGAAAAATTGGATGCGTGATTAGAGCAAAATTCGTCAGAATTGCTCAAATGGTCCAATGTTGGTTATCAGAGCACTCCATTTCAAAGGATACCTTTTGCCCAAAACACTCATACTACATGTTGTTCTATCTAGGCGCTGAAAAGTCCGTAATAGTCAATTTTACTTGAATTCTACGTTCATTTTTCGCTCCAAAAAACATTTATAACTCGGCGTCCAGAGGCGCTCGGCAGATAACGAAGAAAATTCGGAATCAGCGTTTAACGCTCTTCAAAATAGTATATGACCCATTTGAAAAGGCCACTTCGGCTGATCCGACCTTCCTTGTGAGATCTTCCAACTAAAAGTGTAGAGGATGTGAAATAGTGCGCAAGCAATCCCCTTCATATTCTTGACACTTACTCTATTCCAATACGAGAGATCAAGCGTTGTCAAATCCTTCAATGGGTCAAACAGCGGCGTAGCAGATCATTTGGAGATGTCTCCTCGTCTTTCGGGAATTTCTTTTACCTAAATCACAGTTCTCAGCACCAATTCAATATGCAGGAAAGCAAGTAAGATAAATATCTGTGAATTGACCAAAGCATGCTATACCTTAGGTAAGGAAAGCGTAGTCCCGGACATCGCGATGTAAATACTGGCGGCTCTCGCTCCTCTTCCTCCTCCAAAGCTTTTTCCTCGTCAGTCGTTCTTCAGATGCTCGACTAGTCGACCATTAGGTCTACTAGTCGAGCATCTGAAGAACGTGCATCTGACAAGGAGCAAAATCAAAGTGGCCACGACATTAGAACTACTGTAACACTAACCCTTCAAAAACTGGCTGCTGTTGATTCGAATGTGATGGCAATGATGGTCCTCTCTCTGGTTTCACGCAATCCTAGCATACCCTCTCCTTCCAAGTCTTCCTCACCCAAGACGAGTACGTTACGAGTGTCCATGCTTGCAACACCGACCTTCCTAAAAATAGGACTTTCATCATATAATCCACGTTGACAGACTGAAGGGGAAATTGTACGCTACAAATGAAGCATGTAAATAAGGACCTGCGTGGAGGAGGATGGCTCAGTAGTTCCATAGATATCATGTTGAGAGATCGCAGGTTGGGAAATGCCACATTTCGTTGGTCCAAAAGCGCGTTTGTTTCATCGGAAATGCCCTGGAAAATTGCTAACATAAGCGCACCATCCCTAAATGGCAGCAATGATCAAAGAGAATAAAACGAAGATAAACACGGAAGCAAGAACAACTCAAAAATGGTCGCATTAACAGTACAAAGCATTCAAATTATTTATTTTGCCGCGTTCCTGCAACTTACGTACCGGAGCAGAGCCGGCGTCCTACCGTAACCCATATTTTTTTTCGCCTTGTTTCGAAGTGAATGTAATGGAAAAAGGTTCCATAACTTCTTTCGAAAGAAACGATCTCGAATGAAATTTTTGCTTCAAAGAGGAGAAGGTTCACTGATTGTACGGATGTAGATAGCGTTCATGTTTAAGCTCTTTGAAGGTGACTTAATGGGGTGCGGCACCCCCCCCCCCTCTTAAAAGCTGCGGCAGCCGCAGCTTTTGAGGGGGGGGGGCCGCACCCCATTAACTATATCAAAAAACATTTTTAGCAGACAATATTTATACGAATCGATAGCCTAAACCTTGCAGATTCCATGGGACTGTTTTGAGCCTGATTCGTTTTCTTAGCTCTGAGTAATATTTGGTGAGAGCAAAGCGATCAAAAGCGAAAAATGGGAAAAACGAGATTTTGGTTGGCTTCTAATTCCACAGTTTGAAGGTCTTCTGAAGCGGAATTCCTGAGGTGGACAAAGAAGGAGTAGTGCTTTGTCTTGAGTGCAAAAACGGATATAGGCCGTCCGCGCAGGGCGCGGAGAGTGCGCAAGGTGTGTATTGCGCGTCACTCCTCTTTCCCCGTGCTCTCGCCGCCTGTTTTTCTCTGCGCTCAACTATCTTCACTGGACGCAACAGCGTTGCTCTCCGCGCGCAGTGCGGACAACGTATACCTAGTTCACCTTTGAAACAAAGTTAAACCATGCTGGAATTTGACCATTTCATTTAGGTATCCTAGTATCTTGAATCTTCAGAATTCGCTCACACTTTGTCTACAGGGGTTAATTGACACGCTAATTATGGATATGATACGGATATCATGTTATCGCTATTATCAGTTTACCCAACTACGACCCCCCCCCCCCTTTTGACTCCTCAATACGACCCCCGGTGCGGCGTGCCGCATCCCCCGCTTTACCCTGATGATGATTGCTTTGAAGTCTGCCATGGGAAGCAGCAGAGGGATATAGAACTGCTAAAACTTGAATATTTGGTGTTAATGGATGCAGTGCAGAAGAAGAATACGCTGGGCATAAGTGAAAGGACATTGTTCTTCTTCGAGTACATTACACATTGAGATGTTTCTTTCATGGATTCTGCAGCTATTAATCATGCGCAACAACGGTTGCAGGTATGGTCGAAGCAAGTGGCACAACTGTGCAAAAATTGAGAAAGAAAAAACAGTGAGGGGATTACTAAGGTTTGAAATATTGCACCCGTTTTCGCCTTTTAGTATCGATGAAGATCTCAGACTGGAAAAAAAACCCATCGATAGGCTGGCTGCACTGGCAGGCCACCGCTACTTTTTTCCTGATAACGCCCTGTCGGGAAAAGTTTGCGTTTAAGGAGATGACCAACGACTATCGGGATAGCAGAAAAATGATGGACGCGAGAAACAGACTGAGAAAGAGACTAATAAGCCCACAAAATCCACTTAGCGCATAGAATCGCAAATTATTCTGAGATTCTGTAAGATATGCAGTCATTTATATGAATGGCAATGATGGCGATGTGTGCTCTTCTTTATCTTTCCAAGCCTCGGCGGTGAGGCTATGCAAGCCAGGAAGATTTCAGTATCAGGACCTGAACAGTTTGTGCACGAACGGTGACATCTGAATATAAAATCGGTGGCAGTTAACCTCGATTAACTAAAGACTCAACCTATGAATGGAGTGCGCGCTGCAAATTATGAGATTCGGCCTTCGACTGTAACACCATTTAGTGAGCGATTTCAGCGAGGATATTTTGACCGCAAAGTGCAGAGGAAAGTTATAGAGATTGCGTGAATCAAAATCCATACGAGTTTCATATCAAAAACAACGGGTATGCGCATGCAACCGCCACGGAGCAGGTGCAAGTGTTCGAAGGGCACTTGAGTAATGAACGTCTGTAGAGAATAGGCAAGTAATTCAAAAGAGAATTTACTTGACCCACTTGGGTGACAAAACCGGAAAAGGATTTTGTGTCTCAAGGCTTAACTACTTTACGTATAATCGCTGCTTTTTCTATTATTGAATATAGCACTGTACTAATGTATTGAATCAAAAAGAAATTAGATTGAATAGAAAGGTTAGACAGTACAGAAAGGTTTTGTTTCATCTTTCAGTCTTTGAAAAACATACCTGTAAGAACGTAATATGCTACCGACTTCATAAAATTGAATTGTGTGCACCAATGATTCTAGCAAAACATATATATTTATGTAGCATGTATTAAAGGATGATTCCGAGTCAAAAAAAATGTTTTTGAATGCTATTGCTCCTCTTTTGTTGAAAATTACACCATATCTCAACGTTTCCCGAGGATGTCCACGATGAACAGCAAGAACGACAACGATAATTTTTTCGCTATTTTGATGAGATCCATGTTGTTTGTTTTCATACATAAATGTATCTATCTCAATTGACCAATCGACTTTAGCAATAAACTTGCACAAGTTTTACTAGTTGTGCATAAACAGTGTCATCGCCTTATTTTTTCTAGCATCAGAAGGGAAGGGAGATCGTATGTTTAATAGGGAGAAGAGAAAAGAGGCGTATCCGCTGACAAAGCGCTGATGACCAATGATGGCGCAAAGGATGAAACACTGCGGTTTTTTGATACCGTTCCGACAAGATACATAATTGTCGTTTTCGTAGGAGTCAAAAAGGAGCTAGAGATATCATTATGTAGACTGCTGCAAAAATCATTAGCTCCCTTCTCCTGCATTATGGTTTAGCTATTTCCTGACCTAGCTGCTTTTGTAATTAATGACGAAAAACTCCGCATTATTCCCAATCGGTCAAAATACACGGGAAAAACTCAAGAAAAAGGATTCTTTTCTACGAAGCAAGCTGATTAAGCATATAATGAGAAAGAAAGAGTAGATGTCGGAATCGGAACCATCTACTAGATTGCAAAGACGTTTCTTCCTGTTTACATACTCAAATACATCAAGATCAGATCAGTAACAATAATTCTTACAATGAGCGCAATTTCTGCTGCTAACAACAAGACGTTTTCTTAATTTTCATTCATTTTTGAGAATTGTTAGATGAATAATCTTGCTTCAAGTATGTACTAAACTTATGAAATATGTATCTTCTGATGACTAGTGAAGCTATCTTGTATCAACGCAAGAACAAAACGAAAAAATTCAAAGATTTCTGTACAGAGAATTGACTTACAAGGGAAGGATACCCACATTAGTTGGCAACTGAAGATGAGATGTATATTCTTAGAGCGCCTTTGAACGCTGATTCAAAATCTGCTTCCTTTTTTGCTGAAGAGGTTTTCGAAAAAAGTTATGAGCGTTCGAATGTCCAGATTTGCCATGCACTGAGTGGCTTAAATTAGCGAAACGCTCTAAAACAACATCTATGCGATTTCCATCGGCTTTGTTCCTTCCTTGCAAACAATATACTCGACACAAAAATGATTTTCACTTTCCGATGGTTTTGTACAGCTTTTCGCCAATTTTAGGCCATCTAAACCTTGACAAATTTGGATATTCGAACGGTTTGTGGGCTTCTTCCGGAAACTTATTCCGCAAAAAAGGAAAGCAGATTTGGAGTCAGCGTTCAAAGGCGCGTTTACTGATATAAATCTCATTTTCAATCTCCGACTAATGTTGGTATCCTTCCCTTGTTAGTATATGGATCAGGACCGCTAAGTAGGCAACGAATCTCGCTCGAGTTGAGTGAAACGATACGTGAATGGAAACGAGCTGTTACTGTGCCTACTGAATCATCACCTTCGCGTAATCAAGAGGCTACAAGCGATGACGTAAGGCCTCACGAGAGTTTCTTAGAACAGTGACATTGACTGGCGTGGACAAGGTGGTGGAGGTTATGCAAAGGTGAATAGATGATGGATTAGCAACGGATACGGTCTCACTCTCGCTTATGCCTTTTTCAAGCAGTATCCGTAGGATTTGCTGGAAGCGACTGGAAAATTGAAAATAGAAACTGAATGAGAAACAAAACGTCCTACTGTTAACCGCAGAACCGCTCATTTACATTCATTCAAGTTTTACAAATCGATTCTAAAACAAGTACCAGTCCAAATATGAAATGCAACGGCTATCAAACCTAGATTTCATGCTTGAAAAGTATCCTGGTGTCGAAATTTGGACTGAATTTTCTATTCGTTCAGAGTAAGCGATTCATAAGGAAAAGAACGGTAAAACAGCGACGTCAGCAGATTGTGCCAAGTTTTGAAAAAGAATAGCACATCCATCAGAGTGGAATACTTTGCATTTTCATCCAAGGGGCAGTAGAAGAATGAGTTTGAGGCGAACGAAAACGAACGAGAAAGAACATTTGCACAAGGAAAAGCAATGAGAAGTAGTCGGCACAATGAAAGTCAGTGGATTGGAGTATGCGTGGGTCAAGAGACGTAGCCGCTCGGGTAACGCCGTGTCAGTACAGTGACAGATAAATCTTCTTGAAAGCAGTGGACAAATCGTGGAAGCATGTGCAGATTATAAGAGCGATCCAAGTAGAGTGCAATCATGCGTGAATGGCTGAGCGCGAGGTGTTACGATGCTTATTAGATCATCATCTCCGCGTAAATGAGGGGCTATTGACGCGCGGTAACTCAGACCTTGCAAGAGTTTCCGAGATTAATGACGCTAATAAAAGGGCGTGGTCCAGCCGGTGAAGGTGTGAAGATGGTGTGAGGGTGAATAAGTAGGATAACAGAGATATTGTCTCGCATCCTTTATGTTTCTTTACATGCAGAAAACATAGCCATGTTAAACAAAGTGTAGCGTCTGCACCTCCAAATCAACTCTTTGTGTGAAGGGGAACTTAACAGCAGCATTCGAGCTAATTTTGGTTCTTTAGTGGAATCTAGGCTTTGTTTCTCCGCCATCTACTTATTTCAATGGCTTGCGCTGAAAACAAAAGGAGAAGCAGAAAAGCTGGCGCGAAAGTGGTGCTCTTCATGTACACTCTAAAGAAGGGAGTAAATTCGAAACACGCTCTTTTCACAGTACTTTGATCTTATTACATAGAACTAGGGTCAACTACTCGCCGTTTCAAAGAAAAAAACAAAACTGAGCAGAAGGTATTATTTGTGACGTTATACCGTATGTCTTGCCCGCCTGCCTAAAAGTCGAACAGATGGTTTTTCTTTTGTGAGTTTGACGATTGCAGACAATGATTCTGCACGATAATGGCTGCCACAGACATTCAAATCAAGTAGAGAATATTGCATTTTCCTTATCACTATTAATGTTTTGTCACGCCATAAATTTCAAAAATTTTAGAGTTAGGTCATCGGTAGACTCTGAATGTCATTCCAATTTGCTTTAAAGAGCCACTAACATAGTACTAGACCATCCGAGATGTTTTTGTGTCACTGATCTATCGAATATTTTCGTACACGAGTCTAAAATGTTTTTCACGTGATCTTTAAATACTTGTTTGTGCGCTTCATTGTAAGTGTAGAAGAGGTGCAGGAAGAAAACTACGGAAGTTTTGCATCTGGAAGAAGATGATAGAGTTGACTATTTCAGGTCGGTCACATACCTAACCCATAGATAAAATGGGGGAACGGCCCTTTCAAACTGTTACGATACGATTCGCAATTTTCGTACAAAAGACGCACAGTCGTCCGATATCACCGTAATGACCTACTCAGCGTGCTTATTCATTTCATTCACTGCGTAACGTAGTGAAAGAAGAAAATCTGAAAAGATTGTTGGATTCTGACCTCCTACTGTGTTGAAGCAGGCATTTCTACAATCTGAAGATGGGTGCCGAGCAGAGTTGAATGATGGCCATGGAATAAGAATTTGTCCACTCTGAAGCGGGATATTGCGTCTCTTTTTTTGCAAAATTACGACCAGCAACAACAAAATTGTAGCTAGGGCCGATATCCGAAATTTTTAGAGCAATGCGGTGCCTTGTGCCAAGATCAGGCCTAGCAGTCTTAAACCACATGTGCAATGTGTCCAATACAGCAGCACTTATGGCGCAAGACTATTGAAGTGAGCAATGTGACAGCAGTTTTCAACACTTTAGTTAGGATGTGCGTGACTGACTTATCCTTGTGTGTATCTCGTTTGAGTGAACCACTAAAAGTGACACTGAAAGATGTCAGTCAAACAGCAGTTTGGCGCTTTTCGCTTGAAAAGTAACAAGAAGGTGTAGAAGAAGAAAAATTGGTTCACTACGATATGACAGTTGTTCTGTAATCATTTGAGAATTGCAGATTTGTGTGAGTGCAGTTGAAATCGTAATTCACCTGAGATTTTTCTTGATTACTTAATTACTCCATTACGGGTCTTACAAGAGCATGGCTCCTCATGGCCAAACTAACAAAAATGAAGATATTGCAACTTAGAAAATGAGCTAAATGATTGACAATGCATGCTCGCTATGTTATATCAACAAAACATCTTCCCCAACGTTTTTGTCGACTTGAGCAAAAGGATTACCTGCGATAACCATGAACAAGGTCATTACGGATGTGTAAATCTTCAGTAATATGTAAGAAATCTGACTTAGAACTCGCAAATTGTTTGAAAGTTTTCTATTAGAGAAGGTAGCCTTACGTCGAAAGATCATAAATCATAAAATTGCGTCCTAAACAGCTCATTCACTCATAAAAAATAAATTTCATTAAACTATATCCAAGTCAGTCGTTACGAGAATGAAGCACACATCCAGATTGTTATCTTCTGCAATTCCACGAGAACCATCACTGTCCGCTGCAATACGTCCCTCCTGAGAAATGTCTTGAGAGACGAAATGAGCAGGGATTATCACACGAGCTGAGTCGCGATGGAGGCATTTGAGTCCAGAAGTTTCGAGATATTATCATTGAGTTGATCCTTTATTTGGTCAATCGGATACGCACTCATTTCTCCAAGTTTATGAAAAATGTAGACAAAAACACTGCTAACCGATAATGAATAGAAACCCGTGGTAATTGCAATGAGGCTTTGACCAAAGAAGAACCTACTCTAAAAGTAAACAGTCGCTTATCGAGTGGCCTGTTCTTTGATGGTTCAAGAATGGTGTCAAACAAGAATCATGGCCTACTGAACTTTAGGGTTTTTTCTAAATCCTCAGCTGTCATAAAAACGTAGATGTAGAATTCTGGAGAATTTTGACCTACGCAACACATGCGACTGGCACAAGCTATTGTTTAGATTGGCTGTCTACCATTTTTTTAGCCCAAATCGAATTCAGCAATCTGCAACAGTGTATGGGAGTAGAATCTGAGATTTCGAAGGTTATACTATGTTAACCTTTTCACAAACTTCGTTAGCAGCGCTTTCAAAAGGCACATCTATAAGAAGTTGAAATGTGGTGAAAGCGGATTTGACAGATGGGTTTAAGCCACTATGGATGATTGCTTCGAAGACTCCCAGGAGGAGCATAGCAGAGTGAGAAGGCTATTTTTCGAAGCTTAAAACGATGTGATATCAATGGTATATGCGGTCTAGAGAAGGTAAAAATGCCGAGGAGAAGAGACAAGCAAACATGCACATTCTAAAGTGCATCAAACTTTCTTCTAAAGGCTTGCAGCCATTAATTACACATAACAACGAGTGAGTGTTAAATGAGCGAAGCAAACGGCGCAGCTGTGCAGAGGTTGATATGTGAAGACAAAGCAGGAAAAGTGGGCCGTCACTGTACCCGAGCAAAAATGTCATGAATTTCTTACACGGAAAAATTGAAGTAGTCGCCCTTCGACACCTGCTAGGTTGGCAGCGCCTCGTTGTCGCCGACGTTTTTTCTGATAAATGACCCTGTCGGAATGAATTCGCGTTTAAAGAGATCAGCAGCGTCTATCGGATTTGCAGAAAAATGATGAACGTGAGAAATAGAAACGAGACGGGGCCGAGCAAATCCACTCAGCGCATAGAATCGCAAATTTTGTTGATGATTCTATAAAATGTGCAGCCATCTATATGAATGGTAATGGATGCAATGGATGCGCTCGCCTTAGACCTTTTCACTTTTTTCCATTTTTCCTCGGTGGCGAGGCCAGATACAGTCGATATCAGAGGTAGCGAGAACAATATATGTTCGAGCTGACGGCGAGACTGAAAATGTTGGCGGCTATCCTCGATTTACCAAGGACGTCGATGTTTAAAGAATGAGCACATAGAAATTATGGTTGACCTCTATACTATAGCATATAGCATCGTTTAGTGAACGAATGAGTGGGGGGAGTCTCGACCGCACATTGTAGAGACCACGAATTAACGGATGAACTCTGGTATTTTCTTTTACCGTTCGAACGGAACAATCTGCAAAGAAGAGCGATATTCATGCGACTCGCTTTAAAGGCAGGTGCAAATGTTCGAAGGGCACTTAAGTAATCAGCGCGTACAGATACTGGGGAAGACATTTGAATAACTACTCACTTGACCCAATGGACGAGAAGACAAAAAAGCAAGTGCATAACGAGGCAATAAAAATCTGTCATTTTATGATTGCAAAATTTTGTGGGTTTTTTTTTATTAGGTGAAAGCTTTAAAGCACGAGTAAATCGCCGGGAAGATCTTGCGGAAAAGTCGAAGAGAAAAAGGTATTCAAGGGCGTACGATTGTTTGTTAAGTGTAACAACCTGCTAAGTGGCCACGTAAGCATAAATGCCTTAAATGAAGTTTTTCAGGTGTAACCTTCAGGTAACCCTTCAGGTGTTAAAGCGCTTTATTCTTGAACTCATCAATGTCATTTCTTAGTGTTTTCGTAGAAGGTCGTGCGATAAACAGCAAGAACATGTACATAAACATTCTTGTTCCTATTATTAAGAAATGCTAAGAAACTAATACCTTGACTGAGACATCCACTTCAGAGCGGCAAGACTTGATTTCATTAAATAAGGATAATAATGGTTCCTTCTTCTTTCTCTTTCCCGGTACACCCTGAGAGTTTTGGTAAACAAAAAATACATGTTTGAAAGAGAATAATATAAAACAGTTATCCGCATTAGTTTACAGCTGCGTAAGAGCTTCGCTTGAAAATTTCTTTTCAAAACTTTTGCCTCAACTTTTGGAAAAAATCTGATATCTCTTTATCATCCCGTTCGAACCGCTCTTCTACTCGTCACCATTCCATAATTACCCTTCTCCTACATTATCTCATACAAGCTGCATCGAATTTATATTTTCTTTGACAATGTTTATTTTGGCAGATTGTTAGTGCTTTCTGATGTTTTTTAGAGGAAAATCCAGCTGGACTAGAACTGGACCCGATAAAATTTTATAGTCTTTTGGATTCGCCTCTTGCAAATCGACATTGTTTTGTCTTTAATTTATATCCTTTGCTTTTGTAACACGCCTTAAAGCGTGTTGAATAAGTGAGAGTACAACTCCTCTTCTAGTGAACCACTGAAGGGATTGCAAAAGCGATGATGACCAATCAAGGCGAAGAGGATGACTGGGGTTACTGATACCCTATCGACGAGCACATACATAAATAACAACTGTTTCTTGTAGAAGTCAACAAGAAACTAGAGACATCATCAGACTGCACCAAGACCCATAGCATTCCTCTTTTTCCGTTTTTGATTAACTCTCGCTGTTTCCTTGGATTCGCTACGAAAAATATAACGGAAATGTAGTATTCACTACTACTGGACCATTTAGCATATCTAGCAAACAAAACACGAAGAATTTACAAATGTACAATGTATATCTTTTTTAGTTTATGCTTCACAACAAATGGCTAGTCTTTACCTATACCAAATTGAACTGTCTTATAGTGCGCAAAAACGGCGATGGACGGATTACAAGTAAAATAGCATTTACTTCTAAATCGAGCTCCTTGCAAAGTTGCAATACTACTTAAAAGACTAGGCAAAAATTGCTTCGAAGATTTTCACGAGAGAAATTGCAGAAGACAATAACCTTGCTCAAGAGCAATTCGTTGTGAATCTTGAACAAAAAAAGTACAGTGTACGTTGAGATAACTTTTCTGAGAAGTTTGCAGCTATTAATTATTCGGTAAGTGGGTGAGAAAATCGGTGATGTGACGACGTTAATTGCAAGTCTAGGCTGACTATGTGAAATGAGAACCTTGGGGTCCAAAATTTGCAAAATAAAACATCAAGTGAACAAATTCGTGGCGACTAAAGGACAGCGCATGAGAACGAATGGATGGATGAAGAGACAAGATGAGATTTGGATTAGAGGGACATTTAGCAGATTGAGGTCTAGGAAACGCATTTGTCTCATTGCGAGGAAAAAGTTCTCAAGCGTAGGTTCCATACGAGCTAGTAAAAAAAAGGGCTCAAGAGCCTATCAAGCATTTTCTATACGCAGACTTATGCAGAAGAGATTCACATTATAGGTGACAAAGCACCTACCTAAAGGAATAAGCCTCCCTCTGACTGAATCTAAAGCAGCACTGCACAGTTAGTATACAAAAGGCAATTGATTATTGAGCATTTCGTGGGTACCGTACAAGTAAACTGTTCAGGAGAATCTAACTAGAAAAATCGTGTATTAGTCGAAGGCTTAATCGCTTCAGCGGGCAACGATGGTGCGCATTTTTTCGGCAGAGCTTACCTTCGTTGCCTCGTCTCTTATTTTAATGGCTTCAGCGGAAGCCAAAACAAAATGGAAAGCAGAGCTGGCTTGGGATTAGTACTTATGAGTAGTCATGGATGCGGAGAGATTGGCAAATTCAAAATGATACGAGTTTGATCGCTGACAGCTACCAAACATGTTGTAGCCATAAAATCGAAACAGAAAGAGTCGTTCGTGTTTTCGAAATTTGTGAACCTAATCCGCCGATTCCAAGCAATGAGACTGCGCACTCGCTACGATCGTACATTCAAATCAAGCGACGAATTATTGCATCGGATTCTGTAGGAACTCACAACGAGAGTTTTCAATTAATGGTTGTTGAGATGTGTAGAGTAGCTTGTAATGGGTTGTATGTCAAACCGGATGCTCGAAATTTTGGGGCCACCCATGCTCTTCGGAAAATTTAGAAAATGTGAGCATGTAAAAGACTCGGCCTGCTCTGACTGTTGAACTCACAACCGATGTTTATATTTGAGCGATTCCTTATTTAAAGTAGTACAGCCAAGGGAATCCAGAGATGTCCTTACCTAGTTTTTCTAGAGAAAATTCTGTGTCTGTTTTGGTATCTTATCTTCTTGAACAGAAGCTGCTGATGTTGTATCACATTCTGCCGTATCTTCTTTTTACTGTAAATTTGAAAGTGCTCAAATTTACGAACAATTCGATTGACAACAAATCAAACACCTACTGAGAGGCCCACCAGAGATTTGGAGATGAAGTTGTGAGTGCTGACAAGGGAAGGATGGTTGGTCGAAGTATCCTTTTGAGATGATGTATAATATGATGAAGGACATAAAACGCTGATTCCAAAGCTGTCTTCCTTCCTGTCATCAAAATGAGGTTTGAGATTAGGGATAAAGTATAGTTGAAATTTTCAAAGCTGTTTCACTGCAATGCCAAATGCCTTGAATTCCGCATCTTTCCATTTTGTTATTATAGGGCGTGCAAAATTTTTGCAAGCAAGATAAGCATCTTCATCTCCAAATGTTTGGTGTGTTGATACTTTCAAGATCGCTACTGAGTGCAGAAACTCTCCACGTCTGAGGCTTGGTGAGGATATTTCATATGAAGCCACAATTTTCTTAGAGAATGACAACATAACCCCAAAAAAGTTCTTGCATCCAGAGCTAAGAAGTTTCTAGCACACGATTTCCTGATGAGCGTTTTCTGGAAATACCAAATAGCTATCAATCTTCAAAAGCAAAAAAATCTGTCGAAACTTCTAATATCACCAAGTTGCTTGACATAATCCCGTTATCTCGTGTGAATGATAAAAATGCACATGCGACCTTGAAAGATGTCAAACAAGCAAATTTAGCGCTCTTCGCTTGAAAGTAACGCTTAAACAGAAAAAGACGAGTAGTAGAATTGGCGTAAAGAGCATGCAGGCAGCTCTAAAAAGTTAAGCAGAATTAACACAAGAAAAACTTTGGTCGACTGTAGATGTCGCAAATGTGCATGCACTTCAGAGATGGGTTGAGGAGATAATTATAGTATGCAGCTCAAAGGCCTAATGCGTAGAAAAAGACTTATAAAAACTGCCATAATAGCGCCAAAAATGAAAATCATAATAAACAGGGGTATGTGCTTTTTGGAGCGTAATATGTTCTCCTCTGTGTCGATAGACTGAGGGGTGTTGTGATAAGTTTCCATAAGGCAGGGACGGATAGAAGAAAGATAAGCAGCACTCTGCTTATATCAAGGTTTCAACTTCCTCACTACCAGTGGATTGGCTGCGACTTCCATTGAACCAAGTCAATTACACCACCCGCTCTTGCAGCTTACAAATCTTTTTTCAACTTCTCCGGACATCTTGTCTCGGATGTAAATGGATTACTGCCAATTGGAACAAACGAACAGGCTTAGACCTAGTTGTAAAGAAATACAAACAATTTTGAAGCGTTCTTGCTAGCTGATTACTACTTGACGGTCCCATATTTCCATTCGGGAGGAAATGGTTAGAGGAGAAAAAACTTTTCGGAATGCTTCTCAAAATTTTTCTCCTATAGCCTCGAAATTTTGAAAAAAAAAGAGCGTGCTGCCGCCGTGCCCCGAAAACTTTTTCAGGCTAACTTGTTTTCTGAATTTTCAGGGGTTATTTTGATTACTTACAAATATGAATAGGTCACTGCTCATTTTTATACGCTTTCCTCCCTTCTTGGTACGCTACTGGATTTGCAAGGGAACTGGTGGACGTGAGAAATAAAACGAAATATTGTTAAATCGAGGAGCTTTAACGCATAGAATTTCACCTAGGTTGTCGTAACCATTCTATTTCGTTATTATGCTAAGCTTTTTTGGTAAATCAAAAAAGCTCAGAGTAAAACGCTAATCGTAAACATCGCATTTCTTACTCTCAGAACTCTAGCGATGTAGCTAGGACCAAATGGTAGGATTTAGCTTCAAATCTTGATCAGCTTTGGCATATGCTCATCGCAACCATGTGCTCTGAGTAGAACAGATTTCTATGTACCAAGATTATAAATTCGAGGCTTTAATGACCTCTAACTAGATGAATTATAGTACCAAAATTGAAAGTTGTAACCCTGAAGGAAGTTCAGCTGGCTGAGTGTGTGACGGAGAAAGGGCGAGCAAATAGGTGAAGCGTCTGCCCCTGGCTGCCTTTTCCTGGAAATAAGTAATGAAAACTCAGATTTCGATAAAGCACTTAACTTGCGATTGGAGACAAATGAGAAATGAAACAAGGCAAGAAAGGACAAAGAATGAGGACGAAATGGACGATGGATAGAAGGACGAAGTGCTCTTCTAAATGGGAGAGTCTAGCGGATTAGAGTCCACATAGGTTCACCAAGATCAAGAGTGAAATCGCCAGGATTGACCGATAGGCGAGCCCAAGTTGAGCACAGAGACAGGGCTCAAGAGCGTAGGATTATTTGCTCAATGTAGCAGCAAGAGCTAGTTCGAGCATTAAATTCTTGCAGAGAAAAAGAATTTAATGCTGTAGAGTTCTTTGTGCAGAGGTGTGGACCCTCTTGAAACAGAATCACTGTGATTTTATAATATATAAGGTGCTCCTATAGCAGAAGCACATAGCAGGAGTTTTGAATTCTTCTCCGTCCTCATCATATAATTGCCTTAGAAATTATCTGTTCTAAAACCTGCACGAATTCAGATAAATTAAATGCTGGACGGATATGAGAGTAGCAGCAGAGAAAAGGTTGACCTACCACAGTTCTACTACAGTTTCCGATACTGACAACTCAATTCGAAAAGGATGCCGTTGTGGATGTTTATTTGAGACATTGTACCGGTAGGCAAATGTAAAAATATCCAAGCTGTGCAAATGTATAGAGAAAAAGCTATAAACATTCAAACTAGCAAGTGCCGGCCGGCTTATTTCTACGACCAACAATTCACACTCATTATCCCAGACTTTACACCTAGTAATCTATTCATTAACGAAAGAACACTTCAAACTACTCCCCATTCATCAGAGTGCCATAAAGTGGTCTTTTTTTCAGTTGACGACGTGGACAATTAGTGGAAAGACGAGTGATTGTCAAAAGTATCGCATTCAACGACAGCAGTTGCAAAATTTTTAATCGCGTTCGTACACAAAAAAAACAATAATGACAAGATTTTTTACAGATCTTCCCAAAAATACCTGCTTCTCAAGTAATTTTTCGAGAGTCTTATGTCTCATTGCGAAAGTGAAGTGGTACCGAAAAAATGCAGTGCAAGTGCGGACCAGACCGTAATTGCTCAAAGTATTAGGTTGTCAAGAAAATAATGTCGTTTTTTATTTGCCTGCTTTGACAAAGCAACCAGACTCAACCCAGCAAAGGTTAAGGGGTACTATTCGATAGAGCAAAGCAAGCTCTATAAGATTGCTTCGTGAATTTGCGCCATGCTCGATCCACGGAAAGTTCGATCTCAATCTGAAGATTTCCAAATGCCCAAAAAATCGAAAAAAATCAGATCATCGTCCAAATAATTTCTAGGGAACTCCCACTCGCACACTTCAATACTTTCGATATCTGATATCCATATGTACAGTTGCTGTACTTTTTCCTTGACTAGAAACTGAGAAAACGAAAATTTTCGTGATTTCTAAAAGCAATGCTGAGCCGTTCTTGCATATGTGATTCTATACTACAAGCCTAAGTAAGTGTAATTGTAGATTTTTAGCGCATTCCGAGCAGTAGTTTTCGAGAAATGTCGATTCTAGCACTGAAACTGAAAAGAAGAAAGCTGATTTCGATATTTTTCGAAAACTACGGCTCGGAATAAGCTGAAAATCTACAGTTATACTTACCTAGGCTTGCAGTATAGAATCAATATGCAAGAACGGCTCAGCATGCTTTTAGAAAAACACGAAAATTTTCGTTTTCTCAATTTTTAGTCAAGGAAAAAGTATAGCAACTGCACATATGGATATCAGATATCGAAAGTATTGAGATGTGCGAGTGGGAAATCCATAGAAGTTATTTGGGCGAGGATCTGATTTTTTTCGATTTTTTGGGCATTTGGAAATTTTTAGAATTTGAGTTCGAACTTTCCGTGGATCGAGCATGGCGCAAAATCACGAGCAATCTTATAGAGCTTGCTTTGCTCTATCGAATAGTACCCCTTAACCTTTGTTGGGTTGAGTCTGGTTGCTTTGTCAAAGCAGGCAAATAAAAACGACATTATTTTCTTGACAGCCTAATACAAGAGAGTAGATCAATAACAACTAGTCGCTTTCTACAAGCAATTGTTGTGCAATTACACTCAAAAGGTGAGAAAATTTTACGAAGAGTTGTATCTATATACCTTGAGGACGTGCTTCGAACTTTACATAGATTTTACAGCATTGCAATTGTACTGTACCGTATAACTGTTCAAATTTTTGAACTAGACAAACATTACATAAACCAAGCATAGGATGTTAATACAGTCTCGGAGGGCAAAACATAATTGCAATGATCCTGAAGACAACATAGCTCAATATTCTATGCAAAAATTGCTCCAACGATGGGCCAGGCATTACGATTGGCAATCGACGTAGGCAACTCTGTAACGAGTGCCGCTCTAACAATATTACTCAAATTGCTTGTAGCGTTCGAAATCTGACACTAACTTTCTCATTAGTAGAATTACGCTGAAGAGCAAACGCTTACAGTCACGCGAGTAATGACCGAGAAGACAATCGGATAGCAAGACTAGTGGCACATTTATGTTATTCTGGTCCCAACTTGTACAATAAAAATTTAACCACATGAGTTTACAATTTGGAGGAAGAAAGTCTCATGGTTCCATAGTGCGCAGTGCTTATTAGGGCACAACAATAATCAAGTTTAAAAACAAGTTATTCAATTTGGTAGGTTTTGCGCTGGAAAACTGTAGTCACAAGAAAGGGGTACGTTAGGAATAAGCATTGTCTACTAGTATCCACTCTTTCTAGCTAAAGGACCGGGCATATTTCAGGGATTTCAGTCGCGACGCGATTGGGCAATTCGTCAGAAGTTTTCCGATCCAACACTAGCAAACTGCACATGCATAGTGTGTCCAACATACGTGGATTAATAAAATGCCCTATCTTCTGTACATTTAAAACGCTTGCAGTGTATTATGGACAGATTAATATTGCCAAATTCACGACTGAAATTGCGTGAAGTGTGCGCGGCCCTTTAAAGACACCGCCCACCCAAAATGGGGTCGATGAGATTTTGATGCCTAAACAGTAGTGGGGCCCCAACCGTATACTTATCCAATTCGCGCTGACAAAAGTTGCTTCCGAAGCGAGAAAATTGCTTCGAAAATCGCTCGGATGACAGATTCGCCACGTTAGCTCCTCCCCTTTGAGTGGGCGTGACGTTCGCCCCGCCCATCTGTGCGCGCCCAACCAATCACCGTTCCCAAGAAATAGCTCTGCGGGTTCTGAAAACGGTGGTTTGTGGTTTTCGTGGTTTTCGCGGATTTCCCACTTGATATTCGGGATCAGGGGTATGAGAAGGCCCTGAAACGGCAAAAACACGGAAGTCGAAATTTTGGGTGGACGGTGCCTTTAAAGGCCGGGCATACTTCATGAATTAGATTTTATAGAAAAATTTAACTGTCTATTGTCTGCATCCAAGGAGAATTTGGCTAAATAGATAAGATAACTTTGCAATAAGAACAGAAGCATTCCTTTGCAAATGCAATCGTCTGTTCAACGATTACAAGTACAATACCGCTCACATTTTTTGAAAAATAGACGCGAATGTATGGACATGTATGGACATGTACGGACATGTCCATACATCAGCGTCGCGTGGCCATATCTCGCTTCAGAGTGGACGAATTCTGAATCCAAAGCAACCATTCGATTCAGTTCGGCGCGGAGAATCTTCTGATATATTGGAATTGGGGTTACGATGTCTTCGATATTCCGTTTCCAGTTTTTTCAATTTGTTCTGCGGAGGTCCTTTCACGAATATGTGAAGCAACGCCTACCCAACATTGAAGACTTTACTGAGTACTATTCGATAATACTGTTTATTAGATTATGTAGATTATGGTGCGTTAAAGAATAGGCTCAGACTTTTTTCCAAAGAAGATAGAAGCGTTGGTGAATTTTGGAAAATTCACGCGTTTTTAAATTCTACTCGCCATATCTTCCTTCGGAATAAGTATATTTTGAATCCGAAAACAGCGCCTTGCTCAGCTCATCAAGGCGAATCTTTCTATGTACAGCATGTCCTTGATATTTCGATTTCAGTATTCTTGAGTCTTTCTGAGGATGTCTTTTCGCGAAGATGTAAAGCAGCAAGCATTGTCCCGAGTACATTCCAGCAAGGTTCTTTCGATAGCACTTTTTCTGTAGATTATGTAGAACGGTTGGTGAATTGTGGAAAAATCTTGTCGTCCCAAATTCTACTCGCCATAGCCGCAGAATACGAAGCTATCTTGCTAAGCAGATGTGAGTTTCGAAATCAGCAGGTCGGATAACCTCTGTGGACAAGTTTTCCGATATGTTCGGGTTATTCCATTTTTTCTCGTTTTACGATCCAGAAGCTCGTCGATGGATTTTGGTCAAAATGTTGATGCTCCTGAATTGTAAGGAAACTTCGCTTATAGAGGTTTTCGGGCACGCTCTTTACGAAAATCGTGGTCTTTGAGGATTACAGGGTCTTTTTGGAGAGATACGGTGAGGTGACTGTAACTTCATCACGAAAGTGCGTAACTTTGCCCGCACTTCTCGCGTATCTGTCAGAAACCTTGCCTGCTTGTTTTTCTCAGTCAAAGTTACTAGGAACTGTGCTATCGAATGGTGCATTACTCAGGCTCCAGTCTGTGAAATTCGCCGAGTTACGAGCCTACGAAAACACGTTCTCATGAACTTTGCCCAAAATGTAAAGATCGCATATCTCGTCGAAATTCCTCCGTGAGCGCTTGTACAACGCGCTGATCAAATCCTTCCACATTTTTAATGGATCTTATTGTGTTAGATTTGGTGCTTTGAGCTCTAGCCACGAAATAGCTTTGATATTCAATTGAACAGCTGAAGCAGGCGCAAGCGCCATATTCAGTACAGTGGGAGTCGTTCGACGAAACGAACATAATATCTGCAACGAGCGTTATATAAGCGCTCACGGAGGAATTTCGACGAAATATGCGATCTTTACCTTTTGATCAAAATTCACGAGGACGTATTTTCGTAGGCTCGTAACTCGGCGAATTTCACAGACTGGAGCCCGAATCATGCACCATTCGATAGCACATTTCTAGTAACTTTGACTGAGAAAAGCAAGCAGGCAAGGTTCCTGATAGATACTATACTTGGGTCCGAATCGAATAGAATTTCGATCATCGAATAAAACATTCGAATATATTCGTATTCGAAATTCGATATTTGGAGTTCTTCGAGTTTCGAATAATATTCAAAACTCGAATAATTGAGTAGACGGGGTTTCGAATAAAATTCGAAACTCGAATAATCAAAAAACGCGTTTTCACATAGATTTTATTCGAATATTTTATTCGAATGTTCGAATTCGTATTCGAATGAACTCCGTATTCAAATTATTCGACTTTGTTGCAGAGCCAACTGCTGAGTATCAAGCTCATTCGTCCGCGTTTTTTTTTCGCAAAACTCGGTAATGCAGCTTTTGCAACCGTTATGAACTTTGAACTGTATGGAGGGTCGCATTCTTCCGACTGCTTGACAGTAAAAAATCATATGTGGATAATTGATGCTTTTTCGATCAATGAGATTGTTCGCGCTGCTATTGGCACCAAATCAGCAAAGCTCATGTTCCGAGTTCATATATTAAAAGTATTTTGAAATGCCTGTTTTTCTTTCTTTGGATTGCTCATGCTTGTGGTACGCAAAGCCCACCTAGTGAGCACTCTTGCTCGCATAAGTTATATTGCACAACTGCTTACCTTAGAGTTTTTTTTTTGCGAATTGGTGTGTTTTGAGTGAAGGACATCGCAGTGTAGTGGAGGATTAGACGGTTTAGATTGCCGTACGCGATTTGCCAGTTACGAAATGTCTTCAAATGTAACGCCAGCTTACCACAAATGTTTAGCGTGTACAATTTACTAAAAAGATAAATGCCGTGCATTCTGTACTTTTAGAATAAGTTTTGGACATGACTATTGCCAAACACGTCACCACTGCCTGCAGTATGCCCAGGGCTAGGGGCATCGTGCTCGCTTCGCGGGATAAACCGCATGCCTTCGTCCACGATTAGCTCATGCCACACAAGACGAAAGTCTTTGATGAACAGGCAATGTATCGTAGCATTTGTGGCATTTAAGTACATATGTGGCCACCGTTGTTGCGGGGATGGTAGTTGGTACAAGGAGGGTAAGTGAGGGTGCTGATTATGGATAAAAATTTACTTTATCGATTTTATCGATTTTTGGAGAAGTCTTAGCTGCGGGACTGGGAGTTGGTGCAAGGTAAGTGAGGGTGCTGATTATGGATAAAAATTTACTTTATCGATTTTGTCGATTTTTGGAAATTATTGAGCTACGGGGTTGGGAGTTGGTACAGGGGGGGGGGGGGGGTAAATGAGGATGCTGGTTAAAACCGGAATCTATTTTTTCTTCAGCGATTTTCGGAAAATTTTGAGCTAGGAATTGGTATAGGGGATACGAGGGTGCTGATTATGAATGGATCGGCTTCAGCCAGATACGTCAGCAAGTTTGAGATATGCTTGCTCTGGTTATTCGATAAAGCATTCGAATATTCATTCGAAATTCGGCTCCCAATGTTCGAATATAATCGATATTCATTCATTCGATATTTTGAATTTCCGAATTTATTCGGAACTAGTTGACTTACCCGGCTCCGCCCGGCCCTGTCATTATTATATTCGTAATCAGCATGCTCGATTACCCCCCTGTGCCAACTCCCAACCCCGTAGCTCAAATTTTGCAAAAAATCGATAAAGTTGATATCGATCGATGACGAAAAGTAGCCTATGACACCCGCCGGGGCCCGAAGTGTATGTGTGCCAAGTTTGATCCGGATCGGTTCAGAAATGAATCTATTCGGAACATACGTACACACATACAGACATACAGACAAACAGACATTCAGCTTTATATAAAAGATTCATTCATTCGAGAATTTTTGAACCTCGAATTCATTCGATGTTCATTTATTCGAGATTTTTTATTTTCGAATTTATTCGATATTCGTTTATTCGAAATTATTTTCTTTCGAATTTATTCGATATTCATTCATCCGATGAAAAATTTTCGAATTACCCAAGTATAATAGATACGCGAGAAGTGCGGGCAAAGTTACGCACTTTCGTGATGAAGTTACAGTCACCTAACCGTATCTCTCCAAAAAGACCCTGTAATCCTCAAAGACCACGATTTTCGTAAAGAGCGTGTCCGAAAACCTCTATAAGCGAAGTTTCCTTACAATTCAGGAGCATCAACATTTTGACCAAAATCCATCGGCGAGCTTCTGGAGCGTAAAACGAGAAAAAATGGAATAAGCCGAACATATCGGAAAACTTGTCTACAGAGGTTATCCGACCTGCTGATTTCGAAACTCACATCTGCTTAGCAAGATAGCTTCGTATTCTGCGGCTATGGCGAGTAGAATTTGGGACGACAAGATTTTTCCACAATTCACCAACCGTTCTACATAATCTACAGAAAAAGTGCTATCGAAAGAACCTTGCTGGAATGTACTCGGGACAATGCTTGCTGCTTTACATCTTCGCGAAAAGACATCCTCAGAAAGACTCAAGAATACTGAAATCGAAATATCAAGGACATGCTGTACATAGAAAGATTCGCCTTGATGAGCTGAGCAAGGCGCTGTTTTCGGATTTAAAATATACTTATTCCGAAGGAAGTTATGGCGAGTAGAATTTAAAAACGCGTGAATTTTCCAAAATTCACCAACGCTTCTATCTCCTTTGGAAAGAAGTCTGAGCCTATTTTTTAGCGCACCATAATCTACAAGAACAGTATTATCGAATAGTACTCAGTAAAGTCTTCTAGTCTCTTAATCCGTCGCATGCATCGCTCATCGATTAAGACGTTAGGGAGAAAATTTTTTGCAAGTTTTCCCAAGAGTATGAAGATCAATCGACGGTCGTGTGCGTACGTATGCGTATTGGATTCCGCCGTAGTTATGGAAATTGTGAACATTTTGCAATCGCCAAAAGATGCTCCTCCCTTCTTGTTATCACTCCTTTTACATCTGTATTCTTTGATCGGAGTGTGCTTGTAAAGGAGATTACCAGAAGACAGCTGATTAATCTAAAAAGATGAGCGACGCATATTGCGAAAGTTACTCAAGACTAAGGTAAGTCAGGTGTATTCTTTAATACCAAAATGTGCTTATAAAGAAGATTACCAGAAGACAGCCGATCAGTAAAAGAAATTGAGCGACGCATTTTGCGAACGGTACACAAGACTAACGAGGGAAGAATACCAATCATACCTTCGATACATAGAGCCATGTACTCTGGTAACCTTCACTTTGAGCGTCATGATAGAACACAACCTTCACCTGGGGAGAAATACAGAAGTCATCCGACGCGAAGCCCCGGAAATTATGACATAACTAATGACATAACCGTATAGGGATGAATTTAAATGAGGCAAATATAGCAGTGACATTCAAAAGAAGCTCAAAAAAAACCGAAGGATTGCGTTTTTATGGCCTTTTTTGTTGAGAAGAAGGTTTTTATTTAAAAATTCAATCAAAAACTCGGGCAAAATTTCTCAATTAACCTTTCTCTGAACTGCGATTGAATGTTGGAAGTTCATTAAAGCCGCTAGAGTTCAATAAAAACGAAAAACTGCGCTCAAATCTTGCGCAAAGTATCGCCAGATGAATGCTGGTCTATCTCGTTATGGAGTGATTTTCAAGACCCGCGACGTTGTCAGTGCTCCTGGCCGTCTCATGAGGATCACAACGATATATAATGTTGCAGGGTTTCGTTGAGACCCTGCGAAGATCCACGACCAGAGCCAAATGCCCCGTCGGCTCTGGTCTGTCTCCGCTGCTCGTCTGCGTCTCCGCGCGCTGCGCGCTACCTCGCTACCTCAAATGCGGGGCACGGGGCATTTGGCTCTGGTACCCTTTTCTTCGTTGTTCGGAGTCCAATTTCGGTAATCTATATATCATATTAAAGCTCTTGATCTCTATTTTCACGCTGACAACGTCGCGGAACTTCTTTTTAGGATTTAAACGACAAATCCTCGAAAAACGGCGTTTTCGAAAACCTCTTGTTTTTTCTTCAGTTTAACTTTTTTCACTTGGTTTTTCTGTGTATTCGATAGGTCTTGTTTCTGCCTATGATGTAGACAACGTCGCCGAGCTTACTTCTTTCTTATGCCGGTTTTTTTTGTGAAAAATACAAAAAAGTGCGTTTTTCTTTACCTTGTTCTCTTTCTGTGATTTTGCAACGAATTTTTTCCAGCTTGAACGCTACTTGCTCAGAATGATGAGCGGAAGAATCCAGACAACGTCGCAGCGTAGAAACGACTATGCGGGGGTGAAAATTTAAAGGACGCATCAAAAATCAGATTGGCGTCGATGTGCAACACAACTTTACAGACATGTTTAACGCGTTCAATTCAATTGTTGACAAGTTCTTCTTCTTTCGGTCTCCCAACTAACGCCACAGCTAAACAGCGCTTTTTTTGATTGGAAAAGAACTTTGCTGTTGTTGCCACCCAATTTAACCGGCAATCCTGGAGACGAAACTCTGCGTAGGAAACCACCAAGTTAGGGTTTCAGATTTGGTGATGTGCTAACCTCTGCTTTATATGAATTTTCTGAGTTTCCTATTTTATTTTGTATCTCTAAATTTTCGTCTATTTTTCTGAAACAACCTTCACTTTTTATAGGGGGCGGGAACTCAAACTATCACTTTCTAGCCTCTTTCTCTTGACTATCGAAGGTATGCATGTGATAAATCTTTGTTTTTCTCTATGATAACGCTTTTTTGAACACCTACCACACTGTATATCGCGAATAGCAGGTTCTGGTACGGAGTTTTCATTATCGAAAACTATCGCGAGGGATTAAGCCTTTTTTATTCACGCTTACCACTGATAAAAGCATTTTATCATTTATCACTGATAATATCACATTTTTGGATCATTTTTGGCACATGGTAATAAAATTACTGTAGAAAACGTGTAAATTTCTATCGCTCTTTCTCTCGCTATAATTGATCTACAGGCTTTTCTAGTTCTATTGCTCGGTGCAGTTGGTGGATCCCTCGCTGCAGCAATCGATCGATTTCTCATCGGCACACATCATCATTGTTGCCAATTCTTACCTAAAATGGCATTTTTGCTTCAGCTCGCCTCACGCCGAATCCTGGGCTGAAATTCTACACCTATATGGAAAATGAACGTGGGAATCGACCGCATGAATTCAAGCCATTCTTATCTGTCGTTGTCATTGATATTATTATTTTATCATTTATCACTGACGAACGACACAAAATTGGATCATTTTTGACATACAGTAAGAAATGTACTTCAGAAAAGCTGTGCGAGTTTTTATCGCTCTATTTCTTATAGTACAAATCCACTCACCGAACATGCAAAAATTCCGGGAATTCCGCGAAATTCATGTGAATCACGCAAATTACGCAGGGCCATAACTTCTTTCCGAATAAGTATATTTAAAATCCGAAAACAGCGTTGTACTCAGTCGTCAAGACGAATCTTTTGATATACAGGTTGTCTCCAATATCTTGTTTTCATAATCTTGAATTTGCATGCCGACGCCTCTTCGCATGGGTGTAACGCAACAAGCATCACACATAGGAGACTACCATGGGCACCGTTCGATAGTACTCTTTCACTAGATCATCATGCGCTAAACAGCAGCCGAAGACTCTCTTTCAAAAGAGATAGAAGAGCTGATAAACTCTGGAAAATTTAGGCTGTTCCAAGTTCTACTAGCCGTAACTTCCTTTAGAATGAACATTTTCGAAATCAGAAAGCAGATTTGTGTTCCTTGTCAAGTCGAATCTTACTGTATACAGCATGCCCTTGAAATTCCGTTTCCAATTTTTTCAAAATTTTCTGCGCGCGTATATTCACAAGGTCGCAACGCAGCGCACATCAAACATAAAAGACTCTATTAAGCACTGTTGGATTGTGCTGCTTCCGCAGATTATCGAGCATGTCAAGTCTAGGAGGTGCACTCTCCTGACTTGAATCCTTCACCCTGATTGTTTTACTTCATATGAACATAACATTATGACTAGAATCTTTATTATAGATATGTAAAGTAAAAAGAGGGGAAGGGAAGCCGCCGGTCACCCGGTTAGGCACAGCTCATCTGGAGTTGCTGGGCACCACACAGTTGGCGTGGGGACTGTCGGACCATCTAATTAGTCTGCGTCTCGACATGTCCATTTCATAATAAAGCTGGTCCCGAGCTTTCATCTTTGACCATGGCTCAAGAGTAGGTAATCGTCATCAAAGCTGCCCATGTACCATTTGCTTCATCACTGCTTCGTTTGAGTGCAGGAGATTGCTGCTAGATACCATTATCGTCATCAAAGTTGTCCATTTACCATTTGTTGTCACTGACTGCGGGCAGGAAAGGTGTTGTTGATCGGATCTTTGTTCAGTCGCTTGATTGCTCTTCGAATGCATGTGGACAGGGGGAAAAGAGCTCATAGGAAATAAGCGGCTTTCACACGCCCTGTCAAAAGAAGAGCTCGTCTCGAGCTGAAGAATAAGCAGAGCAAAATAAGCTTGCAAACTGGATAATTATTAAAGGATAAGGCTTCCGCAACTGTTATGAAAGGTGGATCAGAGCGATAATGATGATATCAATGCAGCGTAGATGGGTGGGCTCTATCGGAGCTGAGAGGACGAGTATTGCAATGATGGTAAGAATGACGATATGGTAAGAGCGGTGAAATTTGGGTGATTTGGTTTTTTCTCGTTCTCTGAAGCTCGCCGATGGGTTTTGGTCAAAATGTCGATGATCTTGGATTGTAAAGGAACTTCGCTCAAAGAGATTTTCGAACACGCTGTTTTCGAAAATAGTGGTCTTTGAAGAAGGCAGAGTCTTTTTGTAGAAACCACTTAGGGTGGAATTTCGACGAAATACGCGATCTTTACACTTCGAGCGAAATTCATGAGAACGTGTTTTCGTAAGCTTGTAACTCGGCGAACTTTATAGACTGGAGCCTAAGCATGTACCTTTTGATAGCACAGTTCCCAGTGATTTTGACTTGAAAAAGCAAGCAGGCAAGTTTTCTGACAAATTCGCGAAAAGTGCAGGGAAATTTACGAACTTTCATGACTCAGTTGCAGTCACCTCACAATATCTCTACAAAAAGACTCTGTCTTCTTCAAAGACCACTATTTTCGTAAACAGCGTGTTCGAAAACCTCTTTGGGCGAAGTTTCCTTACAATCCAAGATCATCGACATTTTGACCAAAACAAATCGGTGAGCTTCAGGGCATAGAACGAGAAAAAATCAAATCACCCGAATTTCTTTGAGAACTTGCTCATAGAGGTTATCTGACTTGCTAATAACAAAATCACATCTGCTTAGCAGTAGAGCTTCTCATTTTAGTGTCACGGTGAGCAAAATTAAAATTGTTGAGATTTTATAGAAATGACCAGTCTACTCTTATACGTTTGATCGTGGCATTAGCACTTAAATTATCTCAGGAAGGCCGTTTTGTAACCAGCGCACTCGCTTATCCCTTACCGAAATCCGCTCCCAGATGACAGGAAAAATATTTTGATGAAGGACTGATAAAGATTACCTCGTTTGAGTCAGCACAACCAAGTACCAACTTACACCTTTCTAACCCAAGGTTCTAAAAACAACAAAGTATTGATTTTCTCACAAACAGTTACTACATTCGTAATCAGCATGCTCGAGTATTCCCTGTGCCAACTCCCAGCCCCGTAACTCAAACTTTCAAAAAATCGACAAAAGTAGTGAATTATTCTAGTATCTAATATTGTAATCGTAATCAATGCTCGATTACCCCTCTGTGCCAACTCCCAGCCCAGTAGGTGAACTCTGCAAAAAAATCGATAAAAATCGATAAAATCGATATCGATCAGTGGCGAAAAGTAGTCTATGACACCCGCCGCACCCCAAAGTGTATGTGTGTTAGTTTGGTCCGGATCGGTTCATTCGGAACATACGTACAGACATACATACAGACATACAGACATACATACAGACAAACAGACATTCAGCTATATACAAGGTGTCCCAAAAAATGTTAACACTGTTTGATCGTAAATAAGCCTCTTGTCATGAAGTCTTTTGAGAAGCTTGAGGGACCATTTTGTAGAGCGAGGTTCAACTTACAAGGGAAGGATACCAACATTATCTGGCAAACCAAGGAGAGATGTGTATCAGTAGACGCGTCTTCAAACGCTAATTCCAAATCTGCATTCCGTTTCTGCGGAACAACTCTCCAAAAAAAGTTATGAGCGTTTGAATGTCTAAATTTGTCATGTTTCAGGTGGCTTAAAATTAGTTAAAAGCTTTAAAACAACAACTACGCGGACTTCCACTGACTGCGTTCCGTCCTTAGTCAGTATACTTGATACAAAATTGATGATCCACCTTTACGTGTTTTTGTACAGCTTTTCGCTGATTTTATGCTGCTTAAAACTTGATAATTTTGGACTTTCAAATGCTCATAACTTCTTTTGAAGAGTTGTTCCGCAGAAACGGAAAGCACAATTGTTATCAGCGTTTGAAGACGCGTCTACTGATGTACATCTCTCTTTTGTTTGTCAGATGATGTTGGTATCCTTTCCTTGTTAGACTTACATTATGGAGCGTATCATCAATCGCTGTCCATTACTGTAGGATTACGGTATGAACTTTTAGCATACATCGCCATTATGGAAATAAGCTTTTAATGCAAAAAATTCCAAAAAATCTGGAATTTCGTGTAGAGAGGTTTTTGGGCGTGCCAATTTTACTGCACAACTTCCTATCAGTTTTTCGAGCTTTTTTAATATTGTAATCGCATTTCTGATCAACAGTGGGAAAACAGATTTTACCCTAACCTGAAACAAGTCATAAAAAAAGCATTACAGTGGGATGCAAACGTCATATTTAGAATCAGCGACTTCTACTACTCCAATACAAGAGTTTTTGGTTTGTTTGGTTTTCCTTCTGAGACGAAAATCGCTTTTAATTTCCAAAAATCCTCAAATTTCCTACCGTAATCCTACAGTAATAAAAAGCGATTTGATGATTCGCTACATACTGTGACTCTAAGATAAACCTCGCTCTACAGATTCTTGCCTCACTTCTCGAAAGACTTCATGACAAGGGATTTATTTAAGATCAAACGTTAACATTTTTTTGGGACACTCTGTATATAGGATGATGCACCAAGCTAACAAGAGTTGCTAGAATTATGCGATTTCGCTGCAAATACAAAACATACGAGAACCTACAAACGTAAACATACGGAAAACACAGGCAAAGCATGCAAACATATCTGCCTTCGGAATGTGAAACGATGACTGCGATGAAAGTAATCTGACATTTTTTGATTCCTGGCTCTCACTCTGTTTATCTCCGAGAATTTCCTAGTTGATTTGGCCTGCAGTTGTCAAAAAAACACGATGAAATTGGATTAAACTGGAAGACATTTTCAGTAAGAAGATTTCGTGCTGTTTAGGAGAGGCTTGCCTGAACGAAAATGGGAAAAAGGACTCCAACATCGTCATGAGAGCTGTCTGCATGCTACTTCTCAAGCCTTCCAAATACTTTGCTTATGAGCTAGTCTTACAACTACTAGAGACTATGACAATAAATATGATTGAATTCATAAATTGAAGTTTATTTGGCAAGTCAAATACTTAGATTGGTTCTTCTAAAAACGAATTATTTTCATCTGTTAGACTAATTAAGTAATCAACTTTTTATGAAACTATTGTTTTTTTAACAACGTATTCATGTGAGATTACGAAAGCATCTCTGCCAATGTAAGAATTACTGTATTTAAAATATAGGGTTGCCCCAAATTCTGCTGAAGTTCTGATTAAGGATGTTATATAGTATCTATCAAAAATGAAATTCATTAGGCAAAAAAGCCTCCTTCGTGTGATGAATGAATTCTTACTCTAGCATAGATGCATATATATATATACAATATTCCTGTTGAGCATCTCAAGCTGAAGTGCAAATGATACAAATTGAGGTTTCGCTCCATTAATAGATGTCCTTCAAGATCTGAACAGTCACTTCCTGAGGACCTCAAACCACATTTCTCCTTGTTCCCTATGACAATAAGTAAGTCAAGCTCTAGCAATGCTGTTTCTTATCACTGTGTCTGATACGGATAGTGCTGGCATCATTTCCACTCTGAACCCCTCAAAACCTTGTTCACTAGTTTTTTCACAAGTGCTATGATCAGGGTTGAGCAAGAGGTCAGGCACAAGTCTTTCCAAAACGACCCCCCCCCCCATGAAAGCCCCTAAACGACCCCTCTGCTTCACCTCCAGGACCTCAAGCTGTGATAATTCGAAGAGATCAGCCGTTTTTAAGAGGTTCTTGTTTTTTGGAGGTCTGTTGGTCGACTTTCTGTGATTGCACAGCACACGCAACTTGACGGCAAGTTTTGGATTTTGGATAGCCCTACTTTTAGAGCTATAATTCCCACAGGGGTGTATTGTTTGGCTCCAAATTTGCAGTATTGCAAGAAGAGGCTTTGAGTTCAATACTCATAGCAGAAATGGAGCGATTTTTAGATTTTGAAAACAAGTTAATCGGGTCAGGCGCAACCCCTCAAAAGCTCAGGCGGCCTGACCTTTTGTGGGGTTGCGCCTGACCCGATTAACTTTATCATTGAAGAAACTTTTTTATTCAAGTTTTATGTGAATCGCTAGCACAACCCTCGAAGATTCCACAGTAAGTGTTTGGACTTGATTCGACTTGTTTCGGCCTTGTGGTAATCCGTGGAGTTGAAGCAGTCATGGCGAAAAACGCGCCGGTAGGAATTTTGGCTTTATTTCTTACTCTACTATTTGCAAGCGATACAAAGCGCGATTTTTAGCCTAGACTAGTAGGGAACAACAATACTTTGTTACGAGTACAAAAAATTGACTTTTCTCACTTTTGAAAACAAGTTAATCATGTTTGAAAATCACGCTTTTTTAGTCGTTGAGAAACACTAGATAATGCAATAAATAATGGTTTGTAGGGCTCATAGAGGTAATTTGAAGTGGTCGGAAATGATACCCATTTCACACAGCAAGCTTCCTTGATGAATTTATAATATGTCAAGGTAGAATATGAAGATTTGAGTTTTGGCCGAAACTTCGATTGTGGATTCAATCAGTATGCTGTTTAAGACCGTTCATTCCTTCAGTACTGGTGAGGTCGCGATATCCACTGAACTAGTGCTTTTCTTCTTCACCTTAATCGTAGTATCTCCTCAATCGAACAAATTCGATTCCTAATCAGACCCCCCCCTCTGTCTTACCCCAGTACGACCCCCAGGTCGGGCGCGCCTGACCCCACGCTCAACCCTGGCTATGATTATTGTTATTTTGCTGTCAAAAACTATGAGGACATAAAGAATGAAAAAGTGTTGTAAGAAGAAAATTGACAGTGTATCAGGCGGTATCGAAATCCATAGGTAACTTTGGGTTTGTACGTTATACAAATAAGTGTGAACAATCAATTTAGGGCACTCGAACTCAAAGTGACATGTTTTTACAGTATATTAAGGCGTTTTTTGAAGCAAAAAGGCGGCATCAAATGTTGTTGCTAAGTGTTAAGTACTGCTCAACAAATGCAAGCCACACATGGGCAATTTTTGATAGTTAGAAAAATGATTTCTTTATGCTGCCTAATGCAGATGGTCTTTGGATTGTCTGTTTAAGGGTAGGGGAACGAAAGCCGCCAGTTTGAGCCGCCTTTCGCGGCCAACTGGTTCTTTCGCAGTGTTGTTGCATGTCGTTCCAGGACCAGCAGTCTGCGGAGGCATCCCAAACTGGCGGCTTTCGTTCCCCGATCCCCTGTTTCAAGGAGAAATTGCTGATTCGTACAGAATGTCCATTACCGGCGTGCGCTTCTTTGAATGCTAGGAGGATTTGAGGAGGACCTCATAATGCACTAGTAAAATCAAAATTTCCTGCTTTTTTCGAAAGAACCTCAAATCCTTTTGACAGCCGAAGTGTGCTCTGCGCGCAAACACAACCATGAATTTACACAATTTTTTTGCCTTGCGTTTCGTCTACAAGTCATCGTCAGAGGCTTAAAAGTTGAAACACGACAATATCCGCTCTTAAGCTCCAAACACCTCCTCCAATGGCACACTCGATTCATCTGGTGTGAAAGAGGTCCGGTCTCCAATGTATTACCCATATCGCATTGCGCAAAACTTTAAAAGAGCTCTTGTGTCTCTCCTCGCTGGGTACTTTGCCAAATTGAGAGGTATGTAATGCCGCGCAATTGTCGCCATATGCGTCTTTCATTTCCGGCCTCACTTTCAATTGTTTTCTGATTTTTCACGTTCTTTCATTGATCGTGCTCGGCAGCTCCCCCCTTAAGCTCCCACGGATAAAATCTCGTTATCTAGCGGTCGAGCAAAGTGATTG
This sequence comes from Cylicocyclus nassatus, assembly GCA_958299035.1. Classification (NCBI taxonomy): domain Eukaryota; kingdom Metazoa; phylum Nematoda; class Chromadorea; order Rhabditida; family Strongylidae; genus Cylicocyclus; species Cylicocyclus nassatus. The sequence goes on from CATQJL010000223.1 coordinate 26,271,250, forward strand.
TTATAACTTTTGGATAATCGCTCACGGGGAAAGTATGCAACTTTTGTGCAAGTTTAGTATCGTGAGCGGAGAGGGCTCGTTCCTTTACTACGCGGAGATCTGCCGAAACTTGCGGATTTGACATCATGTACTGGAATTAGTTTGGTGATTATCGCGGCTTGGGACGAGGCGGACTCGTCCTGTATGTTATTGGGGCAGTTGGACGCGCCGGATTAGCTATCCGGCCCCAGGGTTTGTATGCAGTAGGTGCAAAGTTATGCAGGCAGTCATACGAGGCAAGGGACGCTAGCTCATCGAGCCCCAATATGGTGCATGGGCGCCAAGCGCATGGAAGCTGGAAGATTCCGCCCGCATATGGTATACACTGGACGCGCAGATCGAGGATAGCTGGATAACATCAAGGACGTCGTTATGGAAACGCGCCACCCCATCTTCCATGCGTGCGTAACGGATCTAAGTCTACCACGCTCAGCAAAGAAGATCAAGCAACAAAGAGACCAGTAGATACTCGGGCAAACCAGTGGCAAGAATGCAGGAATGGTAGCGATGAGTGCGGTGTTAAACATGGGGTATCTAGCTCACAACATTTCGGAAGGGTTGAGACGTAGCGTGCAGACTCTCATGACGATAGTTTGGGTCCTTTTTCTCATTTCCATTCAAACAAGCTTTTTCTAACAGCACGAAAACTGCATACTGAAATTCTCTTTAAAGGCAGTGTCTCACCAAAGTTGAAGTCGCGGGGATTTTTACATATTCTATTATAGGGACCTCTAGATAGGCCATTGCAACAAGTCCCACTCAATTTGACCCCCTCTACGCTGAGAAAAATTCGCTCAAATTGGTACGCGGAGAGCCAGTTGGTACGCGCGGACGACTCCTTCGGTCTCCCCCCTTACGCGTTTGAACATGTCCCTCCACTTGGCATCCACCTCCCCTCTGTTGCTGCCACTGTGACTGGGGCTGAAGTTGGAAGGTACAACTCGTCCACCTTGCTTCCGCGTGGCCTCCAGAAAACGGGGTTTTTGGGAAAATCGTGCGATTTTAAGCCCATACAGTGCTTGACAGGGTCCGACAGGCTTGCAAAATGCAAAAATTTCGGCAACTAAATTTTGGTGAGACACTGCCTTTAAAATCAATTTTGTCGCGTATTTTTGACAAAGTGGATGCGGTGATTGGTTACACACACTTAAACACCTATGGAGACAGAAAAGTATGCTTTACCAAGTGCTCCTGGGCCGGTAGTAATCTACCCTACCTGGTGGCATCAAAGATGCCGGCAAGATGGCACACATCGCGGAAAGATGCCAACTCCTCCGGCAGCTCGCGGAGTGATTGTAGGTTTTATTAATCTTATGTAATACCTTCGCACGCAATCATTTCGCAGATTAAATTTTGATGACACAGACAGCCGCAAAATTGCTACCTCGCGCGCGATCGAACCTATGTGCGTTAACTTGAAGTGCCACCACGTTAACCATTCGACCATTCGGTCAACTATTTCCGTTTGCACCAGCAGTAGGAGGCACGCGCTGGTAAATGGCTGCCTGTAAGAGGGATCGATACATTGCGTGAGAGACTTTGACCTGAAAGAACAGCTGATTGATATGAGCGAGAGAGGGGCGAAATCAGTGCAAACGAGATTTATAAGGGATTGCAAAGAAAGATGATGTTCTTTATGATTTTAAGACATCACTGGATTTTTTCTCTGTAAGAAAATCGTCGTTTTAAAAAAGAAAAGCTCACATAATGAGAAAAATGATAGTTTTTTGATGAAAAGTAGAATTTTTGATTTTTTCGCCTGACGTAAATTGTGTGATATCGCCGCAATTCGCAAACTCGCAGACGCCGTCGGCAAAGGTGCCACCACCTCGACGTGGAAGGGGCACGTCGAGATGCCGGCAGCTCCCTCTCTCAAAAGAGCACGCTATTCCCCGTGCTCTCTGACCTGCCGGCAGCTGCCATCTCGCGGATTCCGCCAACTTGCTGGCAGGTTGCCGGCAACTGACCTCGCGAAGTTGCCGGCAGCTCCTCCTGGAATTCCAGATATTTTACTAAAGGAGGAGTTCTGGAGCCGCAGATTTTTATGAACTTTTCTACAGAGTCGAGGCGGCAACTTTATCGAGAAAATTTTTTGAAAAAAGGCCTGGGACGGCCTAAATTTCGGTTCTTAGTTTCTGGCCACCTTGCGGAAAGGTGCCAGCAACCTGCCGACGAGACCTGCCGCCAGGTCGGGGGGATTACTACCGGCCCTGAGGACAGGGATTGCGTTGCACTTACAGTCTGCCCCAATCCCAATCAGGCCAAAATCGGCATGGCGGGTGTTCTCGCTAGGGTTTCACTGTCACGTCTGCGCTGCTTCTCTAATCTCTCTTCAATCCTTTTGCTCTCTCTGACAATGCGCAAGTGCAGTGCAAACGCCTAGCGCTGCGAACGCGCAAATTTACGCCGATGGTTCGGCCTGATCCCGATTGGGACAACACTCAGGAGACAGGTAACCTTTGCAGACCAAAAAGTGGAATTCAATTAGGAAATTCTCAAAGATAAACAAAGTAAGAGCTAGAAATCAAAATATATCGATTACCTTCGTTGTTTCATTGCAAAGGTAGATAAGTCCGCATGCTTTGCATGTGTTTGTTCCGTATGTTTATGTTTGTATGTTCTCCTCAGGGCGCACGAGGTTGTCAAATGACAAGCTGGAAATTGTTTTGGGAAAAGAGGTGACCGCTCAGATAATCGCCGGGGGCAGGCGGGCACCGGAAAAATAGTTCGCTGAATTCTTGCGGTCCGCTTGCAGATACTTGGATGAATGTTGGCGAAATTTTAGACATATTCTCGGAGAACAAATGCGGATTTCTCATGGATTAGTGGCGGCGCAGTGGCCGCATTCTCGCGGACTTTCCGCGAGAGAATGCAAAATTATTTGGGGCCGCACGGTCTTTTGTGAAGGACCGCACAGCCCGTAGGTACCTTCCGCAGAGAAAAAGTACCTCAAACTTGGGAAAGAAAATTGCGAGAGATCTCTCGCAATGCGAGACATCTCTCGCATGACTCATCGCGCACTTTCCGTTGCGAGAGTTGTCTCGCATTTCGAGAGATCTCTCGCAAATAGATTATTTTACCCAAATATGCATTTATGCATACAACTCGCTTCAAACTGAAGCGTGGACTTTGAAACTTCAAAGAGACATAGGAATCCTAGGTGGAAAGCGAGGTCTGAAGTCACTCTTCTTATCTGAAGTCAAAATGAGTTTGCGCGAGCAAAAACACCTCAAAGCTGAAGGGAACATAGCGCATACCTTCACTTTACATAACATGGAAACCACATGATAGAAGGGCCGTGTTGGAGCAGAACGATAGTATTTAGGATGCAGAATACAAATTATGGCGTTTGAGCTTGATCCAGGTTTGTTTTGAGCTAGTATTTTGCGGTCGAAATGTCGTAAATTTGCACAAAATGTGAAATTTCAAAAATCTGGAACTCGGAGAAATCACATGCTAGAAGAACCATGTTGGTGCAGAACGATAGTATTTCGGAGCCAGAATACAAATTATGGCGTTTGAGCTTGATCCAGGCTTGTTTTGAGCTAGTATTTTGCGGTCGAAATGTCGTAAATTTGCACAAAATGTGAAATTTCAAAAATCTGAAACTCGGAGAAATCACATGCTAGAAGAACCATGTTGGAGCACAACGATAGTATTATATTTCGGATGCAGAATACAAATTATGGCGTTTGAGCGTGATCCATTTTTGTTTTGAGCTAGTATTTTGCGGTCGAAATGTCGTAAATTTGCACAAAATGTGAAATTTCAAAAATCTGAAACTCGGACGAACCACATGCTAGAAGAGCGATGTTGGAGCAGAACGATAGTATTTCGGAAGCAGAATACAAATTATGGCGTTTGAGCGCGATCCAGGTTTTGAGCTAATATTTTGCGGTCGAAATGTCATAATTTAATCAAATGTGCTAATTTCGAAAAGCCGCAGAAGGATGTATTTTCATTCAATAAGAGCCAGATAAAAGAATAGCACAAGTATTTTGAACAGAAAGTACAAAAATTGGTGTTAAAATTGGTATATACGAGATATTGATCACCATTTGAAATTTACTTATTACTGCAAATGAGAAAAATTCTTCCAATTAGCGATTGTCCTTTTTCATGTACTAATAATGAATAAAAATGGTATGTATGAGTATAAATTGTGCTTTGTTAAAAATATTTTTGCTAGAAGAGCGATGAGCTATTTTTGCTAGAAGAGCGATCCACAGCCAAAATTTTGGCTGTGGATTCTAGGCTAAAATTAGCCTGTATCAAGCCCAAATACCATATTTTGTATTCTACATCCATAATATTACCATTTTGTTCCAATTTGGCCCTTTTAGGGTATGATCTTGCTGAGTTGCAGATTTTTGAGAATATCGAGGATTGGACTGATTGATAGTGCTGCCGGCGGTGTATACTTTGAAGATGCTGTAGGTGATGTACATGCTATCATAGACATCGCAAAGATACCAACGTGCCATTGCTTTATAGAAACTTACTCGACTATCTCTATAGATGTTTCTCTCGAATCATCAAAATTCGACTTTTTCCATCATCTCCGTAATTAATGAAATCAATGCTGCATTCTCCTAAGGGTGGTCTTGTTCAATTTCATAATAGCCTCAACTTGTTCATTCATACTATTCTTATCCTGTATTCTATTTTTGAAATACTACCGTTGAGTTCAAGCCCTTCTAGAATGTGATTTTGCTGAGTAGCAGATTTTTGAAAATACTGTTGCTATGCAAAATTACGAAATGGCTGTTAATTGTAGGCCAAAATTAGCATAGCTCAGGCCCAAATACCACATTTTGTATTCTACATCCAAAATACTACCATTTTCTTCCAATTTGGCCTTTCTAGAATGTGATTTTGATGGATTGGACTGATTGATAGTGCTGCCGGCGGTGTATACTTTGAGGATGCTGTAGGTGAAGTAATGCTATCATAGACATCGCAAAGATACCAACGTGCCATTGCTTTATAGAAACTTACTCGACTATCTCTATAGATGTTTCTCTCGAATCATCAAAATTCGACTTTTTCCATCATTTCCGTTTCCATCAATTAATGAAATCAATGCTGCATTCTCCTAAGAGTGGTCTTGTTCAATTTCATAATAGCCTCAACTTGTTCATTCATACTATTCTTATTCTGTATTCTATTTTTGAAACACTACCGTTGAGTTCAAGCCCTTCTAGAATGTGATTTTGCTGAGTAGCAGATTTTTGAAAATACCTGTTTCTATGCAAAATTACGAAACTTTGGCTGTGAATTGTAGGCTAAAATTAGCATAGCTCAGGCCCAAATACCATGTTTTGTATTCTACACCCAAAATATTAGCATTTTCTTCCAATTTGGCCTTTCTAGAATGTGATTTTGATGAGTTGCAGATTTTTGAAGATGCCCGTTTCTATGCAAAATTACGAAATTTTGGCTGCGAATTGTAGGCTAAAATTAGCATAGCTCAGGCCCAAATACCATATTTTGTATTCTATATCCAAAATACTACTATTTTCTTCCAATTTGGCCTTTCTAGAATGTGATTTTGATGAGTTGCAGATTTTTGAAGATGCCCGTTTCTATGCAAAATTACGAAATTTTGGCTGCGAATTGTAGGCTAAAATTAGCCTGGCCCAGGCCCAAATACCATGTTTTGTATTCTACACCCAGAATATTAGCATTTTCTTCCAATTTGGCCCTTCTAGTTATGATCTTGCTGAGTTGCAGATTTCTGAAAATGCCTGTTCCTATGCAAAATTAACATTTCGAAATTGAGTGTGTTTCGCTTAGTTGGGATCAAGCTAATAGAAAATGAAAAAGTTGTTGGGACGAGCTTGCTCATAAGCGCTACATACGATTATCAGCTTTATTCAGCAACGTGTGGCTGATCAAGCACCGAAACTTACCAGTTTTTCCTTGTCACCCAAACAATTTATGTGCACATTTGCATGACGCATGCGGCTCACACTGAGCTTTTTAATGTGATATGATACTATGGACAAGCTGCTATTCTTCAACTGCGATATTGTGGCTATTTACACTTACCGTAAAGTGTGTTTTGTGAAGAGACAGCGGAAGCACGAGTCAAAAGAGTACAGGTTGGTTCGAATACCTTCGTCAAAGCTACAACATATTCGATATTCGACAAAAGGCACACTTTGAAGAGTGGCACTGAAGTTCGCTCATTTGACCAAAAATCAAAAATTCTCAGCATTTCTCAGCTCATTGTCTCCAGTGGATACTAGCGAACTTATAACTTGGTTCAAAATAAAGCTAGAGGGCTCAAATTTTGCAAGCATACTACCATGCTGACATCTTACTATCTACAGCTTTTTTGACCTCATCGGCTCACTCCATACCCCCGAGCTAAAAATCCGGGATTTTTAACCCTATAAATTCTTTTCTTTTTCATATCTCGAGTTCTTGGAAAGCTGAGGCGCCCAAATTTTGACTACACAAACAGTGTAAGACCTAAACACTACACAAAAAGGGCCAGCCTTATCGGCTGAGTCTGAGGCCCATTGTGAATATGGGGCAAAACGTCGCTTATGGAGTAAAGATAGCGAAAAGCCAAGGGCACCATTGGATTCGACGGCAAAATTTAGCCCATATATGTCCTTTTCGTTTTTCTCCATATTGAGTTAGAAAGCTGTATTTCCACAAAAAAGCGTAATCAGCGTTTTGGTACCAGGGTCAAGCGTGTGATGCGACTGTCGCAACGTGGGGTCGTAAAGGGGGTCTACGGTGAGGGGGGGAGGGTCGTAAGAGGGAGTAGTTTGGATAAAAAACCGTACGATTAAAAGCAAATCAAATAGTAAGTAATTATTACATGTTCTTAACAATAAGTTCATGGAATGCCGTGTTCCACTGTATCAAATAAAAACGAGCGAACAATAATTTGAAAACATTTGCAAGCGTAGAAATTCGCTTCATTTGCTGCACTTTTGAAAGATTATGACTTAGTTCTTTTTTTATGGGATTCGCTTTTTCTCCCGCAAAATATTGTCTCAAACGGGGATCGAACCCTGCTGGCATGACTAAAATCCAAAAAATAAACACTTTCAGAAGCTCAAATGCTACTAAAAGCATGTATGTGTGATAAATATGTTGGATGTACCGATTGGTATAGACATCCTGCTTCGGAAGGCTCACTGAAGACTCGCACACTCGACAAAAGCGCACATGTAGATCAACGATGACAACCAATAATTCGCAAATCTTTTTGTAATGCTATTTATGCGGCCCTTACAATTTATATGTACTTTAGATAAGCCCTGCTATTGCTGTGCGAAATCTGGTGTTATTTTATAAACTGCGGTTTTTCTTATGATTTTATGTATGGTAGCAAAAAATTAGAGAAGGGGGGTCGTATCTGCGCCTGATCTAAATTTCTCCGGAGCTATTGAAGCTTGTTAGCTGCAAACTTGCTGTAATACGAGGCCGTCCCTCTAGTTTTTATCATAAGAATTTCAGGCTGTTTTATAACTTCTCTGGTAAGTTACAAAATTTTAAGCTCAAAAATCCCAGTTTTTGCTTTTTAGGATCGCATCTAAATTTGCGAGAGCCTGATCTAAATTTTTTCGAGCTCACTGCTCCTCAAGGGCTGAAACTTTTTCTATGAATAGCCTGGGCACTGAATGCTATAGAACCTGTTCTTTGCAGCTTCTCAATCTCTTCCTGGCCTTAGTTACGAATTTTCAAACTACCGTGCTCATGCATGTTTTTGACGTCGTTCTGGACGGCGCTAAAGCGGTTTTTTTCGCAGAAAAAACTGTGGAAGAAGTAAGAACTGAGTTTCTTAGTCGAAAACATTTTTTGTAGTTCAAAAATGCCATTTTGTTCTCCGTGTAAAAATTTGTGTCGCATACGAAAATCGAATTTGCTGGCCTGAAGTATGCCTGAAAATTCAAAAGTAAACTTGCAGAATTTCAAACATTATTGAAGGTGTGTATATGTGCTAAAGATGCTGAGCGCCCCTATTAGCCTTGAAATTCTGCTTCCGAAACCTCACTGAAGTTCTCACGCAGGTGTTTTTTGAGATTGACATTCTTTATGCTAGGTTACCGCAAGAAATGTGGGCAGGGGAGGTAAGGGGGATAGATGGGGGAGGGAAAGAGAGGGGAAGAGGGGGGAGGGGTCGTACGGATGGGTACCTTCAAGGGGGGGGGGTCGTAAATGAGGGTCCAGGATCGCATCAGCACGCTTGACCCTGTTTGGTACTTATCTGCCCAGGCACGCGACAGTACAATATATTGCACGAAATTTGGTGAACTCATAACTCGGTTCAAAATAAAGCTAGAGGGCTCAAATTTTGCAGGCATACTACCAGGCTGACTTCTTACTATCTACAACTTTTTGGACCTCATCGGCTCACTTCATACCCCCGAGCTAAAAATCCGGAATTTTTAACCCTATAAATTCTTTTCTTTTTCATATCTCGAGTTCTTGGAAAGCTGAGGCGCCCAAATTTTGACTACACAAACAGTGTAAGACCTGAACACTACGCAAAAAGGGCCAGCCTTATCGGCTGAGTCTGAGGCCCATTGTGAATATGGGGCAAAACGTCGCTTACGGAGTAAAGATGGCGAAAAGCCAAAGACACCATTGGATTCATCGGCAAAATTTAGCCCATATATGCCCTTTTCGTTTTTTTTCCATATTGAGTTAGAAAGCTGTATTTTTCACAAGAGCTTAAGTCTAGGATTTTGATACGTACTGACTCAAGAGAAAGTTAGTCTAATATGGAATTCATTCGTATGTATGGCTAGTCTGCGGAATTTTTTATAAATCTTTTTTATATCACCGTTTCTAGTACCATATGAATATCACCGCAGTAAGTACGCGAATTGATGCGTAGTAACATTGCTGGTAATCAGCATTAAGACCATGCGCGTTGTTGATAGCCACTGTAAAAGATGCTGTAGTAAAGTGCTCCTCGTGCACTATGCTCCGTCTGACTTTTCAGTGCGACGTATAGGTACTCTTGCAGTTACAAAATTTGAAGGAGTTTGAGAGCAGACATTATCTTCGTGATTTTGTGTCAGTCGTGTCGTGCCTATATCGTTGTTTCAAACCTTATTTTTCGCAACACCTCGTTCATCGTTTCTTTTGATATCTTTGATTGTAACAAGTCGTGCGCGAACTGGAATTTCACAAAATATCACCTATACCTATGGCATATGCTGATTTCTTCGTATATTTTGATGCATTTTCTTGCGAAAGTTTACTGTAAATCTCTTACAGGACTCCTTTATGTCTACTTACTTTTACACGATTGTTTTCAGATAACAAATGTTTTCTATTAACTCAACTACATTTATCATCTTCGCACTTCTCGTCGGCGCTGCTCGTCCCGTATTCCTTGCCACTAGCATGGACACCTCATTGACTACAGGACTACCTTATTTCGACGAAGCCACTCAAAAGAGGTTTCACGAAAATGGATTTCATGGTGAAATAGAGGGATTCGCAGCTAAACATGAGCGGGAATGTGGCACTGTCTTATTAGGTATGCCTACCAACAGTTATGCTGAGAAGTTCATTTATGTTGCTTCAAAAAGATTATTATCATGAAACGCTTACTGTAGGATTTTACCAAAGGGTGATTGTCATTTTTATATTTAGTAATGACTTGAGATTGGACTGGACACCACGATTTATCACTTTGAACGCGTAGAGATGCTGGATCTTCATACTGTTATTTCTCAAATACATTGTTGACCTGTCACTGTGCGTTAATCTATGACGTGACGAGACAAAAATGCAAGAAAAGGTAAAAGGTGAAATAAAAGGTAAAAGCGGCCGCCTTCTTGAACGGTCGTAGCTTACGCTAACAAAAAGTCCGAAAAACTAATCTGGTTGGAAATAAAGGGCGCAGCAAAGTGCCTTATTCCGTAACACGCATAAATTGCAAACAATTATACATCTTAATTTTGTATCCTTATGTAGATATACTATATTACTGTCGCACATAGATTATGGAAGCTACAAAGATGGAAGAATGTTTGACGGAGTGCTGAAAATGTTCAAGGAAACCTTGAACGACAACAGCACTCTAGATCGAGATTTACGTGCCAAGGTAAAACTGCTGTTAACAGTGTTCTAAATGTGTTGACGGTAATCTCAAATGTCGAAACTTATCGTTTACATAGGTTTATACGACCTTAAGGCAACAAGCATTGAAATCGCATATTCAAGAGATGCGCGAGTTATTCGAGAACTATAGGAGTACTACGCCGCATTACAAGTCAGTTACCTGAAAAAAACCTATGCTTGAACACAAACATTTTCCAAATTTTAGCTCGGAGCAATCAGAGTTTTTCCCCGTGATCGGAGTCATTGCCTTTGGAGTAGGAATTGGATTAGGAAAATTCGTGTATGATAGTGTGTCAAGCCTATTGCACCGATTTACAGAGGAGGAACAGCAACAAAGTGTACGTGATCTGATTATTTATTTTCTTGCTACTCCAGTCAAATGCATACTTTCAGAAAATAGCAGAGAATCTTCTAGCGATTAGAACAAAGTTACACAATTTGGCAGAGATATTGGAATTGCAGACTAGCATGTAAGTCGAAATTGAATAAGAAGTTTTATATATTCACAAACGTATATCATCAAATGTAAGCAAAGTAGAAATTATTGTATAGCCATTATTCTCTAGAAATCGGTTTAACTCGTGTTCTCCCATGTCAGAACCCAGCTCAATTTGGCTGTGGAGAGTGCTCTCACAGAACTATTTGATCGTGGCAGTGTCTCGAACCGACTTATCAAACATCGCGGTGAAAACAACCTACTGTCCGCCATCGCAAAGCTTATGGGTGAAAAACGTTTCAACGCATCAATGTTAAAGAAGAGATACTTTGCTGCTGCCCAAAGCTTGAAAGCCACTGTACTTTCTATGAACAAGCACGTAATGGTAGTAAAGGCAAGTAGTAATCGTCAAACTTATGTGAAAACGAAATATTGAGCGCACAGTTTTGATCTGCTACCCAACTACAAGAGAAGAAGATCTGGGATATTTGATGCGCGTAGTACTTAGGAAAGTTTAGTGAAGATGGTGCAGTGTATGCGACTCATGAATTGAGCACATATTATATTGTGCCATTTTCGATGAAAGTCAGCAATGTTAGTATGCTGGCAGAAGTGGGAGATATCGATGCTGATTGCACCGGAATATCGTCGACACTCCTTTGTAAGACAAGACTACAAAGTGAGTCATGCGCTTTAGACCGTAACAAACGACATGGCTGTGCTGTATCAAAACGTAACTCTAGCGATGAAATGGTAAGAGCTTTTGAACAGTAACTTTTGACTTTTTATACGTTATACAAACATCTTAGTTTACACATGTGGAGCCACTGTTGAGGACCACAGTGATAGCTACCCGAAGGAAGAGGATGCTGTATAAGAAAACGGATGAAAGCAAATGGATTGAAGTTGCAGTCCTTCAACCTGTCACTGTTGTGGAGATACCAAACGGGGCGCTACTTCAATTAGGGCCGATAGAGGTGACGGCACGAGTTGCAACAGGGAACATGACTTCAGAACTGAACATTATACTACCGGTAAGTGAAGATCAGTTATGCAGATTGCATTTAATATCAATGGTTTTAGTCATCAAACTCTTCGTTAGAGCCATATGTTGAAAGCTATGACGGCTACATCTCCAAGCCTCATGGCTACAAGGAATACTATGCATGGAATTTTTGCATTGATCGATTTTTTGGCTGTTTGATGTTTGGACTATTGTCTTTGATTATATTCAATCAACAACGTCAGTTGAGATCGCTCAGGCGATGGACACGAAGTGTCGAATAGCTCAGAAAAGCTCGAAGGGAGCCTATCGAAATTGTTCCCATTTAGTCTCGATCGCATAATGAATAAAGATGCATAGTTTTTCAAAAAATAGAGGAAGTAAAAATCTTCCATGTACGATATCATAGTGTTATAAACACTTTCATATACTTTCATCCTTTCAAATGTCTAATCACAAGCGCATTTGTGATTGTTTTTCAATTCGTACTATTCAAAAGTTATAGAACTTGCAGTTTGACGAATTCTTTCCCAAGATACCAGAAAATGGCTGAGCGTATCCGAAGAACGGAAAAATATGACAAAATTGTTAGAATTGGCGATGCAGCAAGAAAAAACCCTGAAAGACTGAAGGCAGAACATGTTATCAAATTTTTTCCGGAGCATATGCCTGAAGGTCAGTTGCCTCAATTGTCAAACATTTTTTAAACGATGTAATAATACATAATTATAGAAATGTTCTATCCAAAACATACGAGCGAAGCCGCGCACTTCTGCGTCGTTTGTGGAAAACACGGAGAATATCGCATGAGTGAACATCTACTAAGAGCACATAGTGACGTTCTTCAAAAGGATTCGATAAATTTGAAGGTTAGTTCATCCACGCTTCATGGCAATAATACGTTCACTACAAAGTATGCCACTGATCAGAGCAAGATTTATTTCAAAATGCAGATTGTCGAGCAGCTGGGACGCGGTATCATTCAGTACATGGGTGTAGCACGAATAGATCTGAGGCTTGTACGTAAGCCAGTAACGTACGGAGAATTGTGCATCTACCACGATCTTACACGGCAGATCAAAAATTTTGGCATACCCATTGTAGGGGTAAGCTGATTTGATGCGTTATTGTGATACTCGAAGTAATTGAATAATTAACTAAAGTCTTTGATTTCAGGAATATAAAGGTCAGATCAGCCGAGACAGGTATGTGACTCGTGCCGAAATGAACGTGGAGATCCAAGGATTGGAAGAACGCTTCAGAGTAGGATTTACAAACAAGTAGATTCGAAACTATATCAACTTATTAATGAATGCGGTTTCGTCATAAGTGCCAATAGGATAAGCCATTATAATCTATCAATGATCCTATGCAATAGTTGATGCGTTTTTAATTTTCTCGCATTCCCATGAAAAAAATTTGAAATCACTTCAGCTAAAATAAAAAAACCCAAAGAATCGTCAATTTTCAAACCCTTGTCTCTACGCTCATACTCTCCTCATTACTCAGGCTCCTACAGAAGAAGAGCGTGAGCTAGAAGAAGAGAGTAGCCCGGTAGTTGTTGAGGAAGCTGCACCAGTCCTAGAAGAGCAAATTGAAGTAGTGGGGCCGTCCACTTCACAAGCAACAGCTTTGGAGGCGTTTACACCTACACCACAAAGGCACCGACTATACACATGTTTTGGCGACAAAAGCTTCACAGGTATGAACGTGTTAAAGCTATCAATGAAAACATATTTAGCCACATTTATAATTACTTGCAACATAGGTGGATCTCAAGTGGCAGAAGTGTTCAAGGCTCCGCCTAATCTCGATCTTATGTTTTCTTATGAATTGGAATGAACAAGCAGTACCAGATTATTACGTAGAAGAATATACTGTTCCAGTAAAGCGCAAGCACAGTAAGCAGTGACTTAGTCATAATATACTTACAATAACCATATTATGGCCGTATTTCAACATTAAAGAATGGCAAGGGAATGTGGATGCTGGGATAAAATACTATCGTAAATTAAATGGAAGGGCGCATCTACTGCTAAAAGAATTTGAAGAGTACTTTTCTGAAGAGCTGGTAAGGTCTCAAGACTCTCTGTGTTTCCGCGACGTAAACACCGTTTAACATGTTTACTCCAACTGCTGTTTAGCCTGATACATCTGCGAGAAAAGGCAATCCACTGAAGAATGGAACTTGGGGCTACATCTCCTGTATAAATCGATTTATGCTTGTAGCTATGAGGGCGCGACAACGGTATGTCATGTGCCACACTACAATTGAAAATCTTGTAGCTTTTAAATTACAGAATAAACGAAACAGTAACAATCGACGACGCGATCTATTCATGCGAAATTGTACAAGCGTATATGAGGCGTTTGAAAGCAGAAGGAGTCAGTGTGGGTTGTCGGAAAAGCATAATCAAAGCTCTTATTGCATTCAGTAAGTTTATCGAGCAAGGAATTGAAGCAAGTAAATGATTACATTCTATATAATTGAATCTTAGAGCATTTCGTAATCGGTTTTTCACAAAAATATACCGCTTTTAGGAGCAGGCCGTGAACGTCTTGAGGTTTTGGAACGTGGAAGGAAAAAGTGTCTAAATTACATAGCTAAGCTCAATATTGAGGAAAAGCGAGCATCATCATTTTAGGGTATTGTACCCAGCGAAAAGCAGGTAGGTTGAGTTGCGTAAATTTCTGACAGTATTTCACTTTTTCACTTTCACTTTTCACTTATTTTATTCAGAAAGGTGAGCTCTATTGTGTTGCAAGAGCTGTTGTTGAACATAAAGGAGCGGAAGAAAGCATCGAAAAGCCGATGAAGATTTTTGAGCGAAAGGGTGTATTGCAACCAGCCCAATATAACTATATAATGGGGTTTGTCTTATAGCACTTATTTTGCATAGTGCTTGATTCTCGTGTAACATTGATTTTAGAGCATTCTGGTGCTACATCATTCACTGCAACACGAGCAGGAATGAGTGTATATATAAAATGGTGTACGGTAGTATTTACCCGTCTGAGCAAGAAGAGGCCATTCCTGCTGCAGATCGTACAGGGCTGCAACCTTTTTCATTGCGCTATGGCGATGGGGAGGAGATATTATGGGTAAGCGAAGCTTATATTGTTTGCTATATCCATAATCAAAAGGTATTTTAGATTGGCAGCTATCCTATACCAAAGGGTGGAACTAAGGCTGCACAATATAAGCAACCATATTATGGTCAATATTTCGTGCTAGATGCAAAGTCGAAAAAATGGCTGACGTACTATACAACATTGCGAGATTTGTAAGACATAAGAAATGCGTTTTCTCTTATTATCAAAGTTTTGCATATTATAGTGTGATTGCGAAGAATAAGCTCCAAGGAATGAAAGAACCACTTGCTCCCTTTTTCCTTCAGTATGGAGGAAAACGCGTTCACCAAGTGACTGTCCCGCATATAATGAAACAGTTCTTGCGGGACAGTGGATTTCGAAAATTAAATCTCTCTTGTAACTTGGTACGTTTTTAAACGATTGCCGCCCTAAAGTCTAAATTATTATGTGTTTTAGTCAAGGCACGCTATAGCAGACTTGCAATACGATGACGCTTTTCAACGAAGACTGGACAATTTGCTAGGATCAGATAAAGACTGTGCATACACGGCAGGTACGTGAAAGTTGCGCTTTGCTAGCACAAGTTGCATTGCATTCAGTGATCTATTTTTTAATAGGTCACACACAAGAGACGCAGGCAGCAAACTACGTTACACAAAACAAGCAAAGTTGCGCTTATGGATATATAAAGGTGCGCTTATTAGGAGAAGAGGAAGCGGCCAGGAACCGCGAACGAGTGCGGGAAGTGAAAAGGATGTTCAAGCTTGCAAAGTAAACAATTTTATAAGCTATTCGTTATTATCACACTGTGTTGATCGATTTTATTCAGTTTGGAACGACGTAAACACTTAGCCGATCTAGAAGAAGAGGATTTAGAAATGGATGACTACGATGAGATACCAGTTGACAAAAATGTGAGCGAAGAGGGAAGAGGAGAAGAAGATGATGATGACGAGGAGGGAGAGGATGATGGAGACGACGAAAATGAAGGAAATGACGGAAACGACAGTGCCAGGCCTTTTTCTCGTTCTGGTATTTTTCTATACATTTTTATCACACGCACCTGCATGAAGCTTTGCAAAAACTATATAAATATATATATATGTATTTTTCAAACTTCAGGTATGTTTCGACGACGATTACAACGTCGAACGGAAGGTGAGGAAACGCTAAGAAAACGCCCGAGAGTGTCGTCCCCAGTGAAAGCGGGTAAGACACTTGTGTCATAAAAATTTAATTCTACCTCACACTATGCATGTAGATACGACTGAAGATTCGAGCTTAACTTTGGAGGAGATTGTCATGGAACAAGGTGACATAGGAGCGCTAGAGCCGCAAGCATCAGCGTTGGAGTCACAAGCATCGTCGCCTTCACCACTCAAACAGTTTGAGCAACATCCGATCGGCAGCAGTAGTGGTGATGGAACGTCAGTACAACATATTGACATTGTCGATGAACAGGAAGCAGTCGAAAAAATTCCAGTGTATAAGCTGAAATTTCATCTCAAAAGACAGAAATCAGAAGCTTGCACAGCAAATGCAGAACTCATATTAAGTGACTCGATAACAATGGCTGTACGTAGAAGAGTGCATGTCGTCCGTAAATCAGCTGTTCCCGCTAGCTTACTTGCCGATCTTGAAAAGCGGTTTGGGCCCATGGATCCGAGCCGGCACTTATAGCTTCTCAATAGTACATCTTATACGGGTGGATTGACAGAAGTCGAGAACGTTTGGCAGCTAAGCAATTTTATACATAGATGTCATGCACAGCCTGTACAGGTGGGTATCTCAAAAATCAAAGCGGTTGTTGTAATTGTCAACATATTTAAGGACTTGCCATGGCTGGAAGTCAGAGAAATGCCTACGATCAAAGGACGAGGTGTTTTCGCTAAGGTAGACATCGCTGTTGCTGATTATCGGTGAGAAATCCTTTCCTCTATTTTTGAATTCCCTTGAAGTAGGACCTTAGCGTATGATGAGGTAAAAAAGCTAAATAATAGTGTTAGTGCTTGTGTTTAGTGGTTACCGTGGATTGTCGGAAGACGTTTTGAAGCCTTACAATAAGGAACTTGATGAAGAGCAACGCCAAAAAGTTGCCAAATATTGGATGGGAGTGGAAGGAAGCGACTGCAATTACATCGTACTTGCTCACTGCGACTCGCACAAAGCGACAGTAACGCTTGGGCGGCTCATAAACCAATCAATTGAGCACGCCAACCTAAATATGAAGTGCATGTACCTTGGTAAACGCCGAGTTCGATGGGCGCATTGTTTGATAGCTAGTCGCGATATTCAGGTAACTTTAAGCAAATTTATTTCATGCATGTTTAAAATTTTGCACAATGCACATTTTACAGGCTGGTGAACAGCTATTGTGGAACTATGCTGTAAGGGAAAGAGATCCAAGCAAGCCCAGTTCTCCGAAAAATTTTCCGTGCATCTGTCACGTCTGTATGCGATCTGGCTGCAGCAGAAGGTGAATATTCCGTTATTTATATATTTTATTCCATTGATAATTTTTGTATGCACACTAATCCACACAGCTTACTCTTCATTTCTACAACCGGCAAGACAAAGCATCCATGTCCAAAGAGTATGGAATTTTGAGCGGTCTTTCTCAGAAGAGGATCTCAGCTTACATGAAAGGCCTGATTTCGACATTGGAGAACTTCTATTTTTGGTGACAC
Source organism: Cylicocyclus nassatus (assembly GCA_958299035.1). Classification (NCBI taxonomy): domain Eukaryota; kingdom Metazoa; phylum Nematoda; class Chromadorea; order Rhabditida; family Strongylidae; genus Cylicocyclus; species Cylicocyclus nassatus. Next base: position 26,288,609 of record CATQJL010000223.1, read on the forward strand.
AGAAAGCACGCGCAGTAGAATTGTTGCTGGAAAGTACTCCTGCTGCCGATCCAAGAGTAGCATTTGCAAGGAGCAGGCGTACCATTTTCACTAATAGAGTAAGTATGCACTTAAACTCAGGGTTGGATGTAAAATTACATCGATGTATTCAGGATGTGTTTCCGGACCCTACCATGTTCTTGGTAAAGGTCGCATCTCCCTTGGCACAGTTGCTACAAATAGCGACGGAAGCTGCTTTTAAGCGCATGGAATCGGTTGTTCTTATTCTGTACCAAAAGCAGAATGATCCACAACCGCTATCCTGTTAGGCGCACGCCATCTTGAGGAAAGCGGTCATCGTTACGGTTGCTGCGTAGCCGTCGTAGGCGACGAAATTTACGCAGTGGTATGTTGGATTGTATGCATAGTTTGCGAAGGACTTCTGTATATTATTTACGCTTGTAGGAACGTCAGGCGGAAGCCAGAGCGGATGAAATGCCGTTGCACTTGAAGCTACTATCAGCTGGTCCACTTACTCGTCACTTTCCATTGCCAACAATAGAGCCGTGGAACACGATACGCCGTAAGCCTAAACTTACACATCAACAAATCATGCATCCTTTGCAAAATGGATAATAAGTACGTGTACCTTGCAACCAGTACCGAATCCTTGTTTGTATCATGCAGCAGTCTCCCAGTTTGTATCATATAGCTGTCTCTAGTGTGTCATACGTGTACCAAACTGCATCTCACTTTCATATCTACCTCATCTGATCTCATATCAAGCTTCGGGTTGGAATTGAAATCCTTTATTGCAATATGCGATCAAACAACAAATAATAAACTTTTCAGCACATTTCGTCTCAACTACATGCAGTAAAGCTCGCCGGTGCTGTATCATGAAACTCAAACAACGTTATGCAAATTCGCGACGCAGAAACCCTTCGAGGGCCTTACTTAATGAAACTTAGTTCCAAAACTTGTTTGACACTATCAATCCCTTTCAAACATTCGGAACGCCTTTCGGAACGGAAAAGTTTCTGAACGCCCGTAATCATTCGGGTGTTGAAAGCCTACTATTCTACAAAAAATTCTATATGTCTTAATTTAGACTTGGTAACTCTTAAACCCTTTTACCTTAGCTCCCCGACGCTCATCCATTGATCTAGACCTTCTTAAAAAATCCTAAAATTTTTTAGATTCTAGGAACATACATGCATTCAAAACCTCAAAATCCACTTCACACATTTTTTAAAGACCTCAAGTACCTCAACTAAGGCCCTAACATGCTTAAATACCTTTTGTCTTATGCCCCCAGCATTCCCCAATTTTTTCCGAATTTTTGAAAAGCGAAAATTCACCATTATACGCTGTGCAATATATTGCACGACGATACAATATATTGCAAAGTCTCTTATTTATTGGCTGAGACCCACTGGAAAATTGAATAGGCTCAACCAGGAATCTTTACCCCGCCGTACCGGGCCCCGCATCAACCCCTGCCCCTCGGGCCAAATTCCCCCCGGACCAGTTTGATCTGGAGAATCTTTTGGTATTATCCCCGCCCCCTTAGCCCCGCCCACTCTCGAGTTATGGCCTGGTCTTGCGCCGGGTTTTTCATAACTCGCTCCAGAGTGATCCTAAAATTCTGAAAAAATTATGGCGTTGTCAGGCACAGACTAGATGTATGTGTGCAAAATTGCAGACCCTCAGCTTTACCGTAACCCGAAGTCTGAAAAACCGACTTTTTGCTAATTTCTGAAAAAATCGATTTTTTAATCATCCATAATTCACCAAAAAATCAGGTTAGGTAGACCTTCAACAGAAATGGCAGTCGCATTTTTTTCAATTTCTTCTATAACGTTTGAGCATATCTTTTTTCCGTTTCAAAAAATTTTGGGGGCGGGGCTTCGCACACAGGTATTCTGCAAGGATGAGTCCCCTCTGAAAAGACGCATAACCACACAACCTTCCTTCAGAATGGTCCCGCGTATCCTCTTCTCACAATTTAGACGCCGATTTGTCCAAGTTTTCGAATTGCGAGGCAGGAAAACGTAAGGAACTTAAATTTTGGCGAATTTTTAATGAAAATACAAAAATTGGAAAAAATCCCGCCTATTTTCCCTAATAGATTAATTGTGCCTATATACACCCAAAACCCCTATCCTCCAGCTCGAAGTCCTGAGGTTCGCTTACTTATTATATGGGTAATCAAACCACCGATGGCACCTCTGTTATGTAGAGTTTTACCTTTGTTCGGCGTAAACGCGAAAATGCTCCACACAAAATACACCACTAGCAATCTTGCACGCGGAAAAAAGACTAGGTTTGCAGGAGTTACATGATCTCTGCTTTTGCATTGAAGGCAGCGGTTCGGCAAATCCTCCTGTGGGTTTCTTCGCTTTTCTGGAGTAATTCGACGCGCTATTCCGAAAATTCACTCCAAGAGCGTGAAAATAGCAAAAATCAGCATTTTTCAAGGCCTCTCATTGAATTTGTACGGGAGAAACGCCGCCCTAGTTAAAGACGTAGATTCCTTGTGGGACCTTCATGTTTATATCATTGCGGCATGCCGCCTCTGAAGGTGTGAGAGATATCGCAAGCTCGTCTGAGTACGTGTAATAATAGCTTGCGCGCACCGGTTAAGGGCAATTTTCTAGGCAGGAACAGCATGCTGTGCGCTCGGACCTGCTCCGTTCTCATGTGTGGGGTGCAAAGCAACCTTCCATATAAAATTTTCGAGATGTTCGATTTAGCCACTGCCTTTGAGGACGGCGATTTTGTAATTATTCCAGATGACCTAATATAGCCATAACAAGATGCTATTTAGACGATGGAACTTTGTACCGCCCCGTCTGGACAAGAGTTCGAAAAACAGTAAAGCCCGCCAAACAGGACCTGGGCAGACACCGCAGAAACAGCTGCGATTTCTAAGAGCATCATTACTCGCCTCAAATGCGATCTCTCTAACTGCACCGTCTTGTAAGTTCTCATAAAGACCCGTCTCGGGCGACATACTTTTTGCCTCCACGGACCCTGTACATACAAAGGCCCATTATAAGTAGTGTTGGAGGACCCACAGAAAGGATAGCATGGTTGCTCAACAAAATTTTTTCGCCGCTTCTCAGACATGCTTGGCTCATCTCGAAACCAACATGTTTTTGGATAGGTTGCGGAATGCTAACTTGAGACAAGGTATCATGGAATCCTTTGATGTGAATGTACACGAATGAGTTCAACGAGGGAGCCATGCAAGCAATCTTTTTCAACACATAGCAAATGCGGCAGCAGAGTGCACCATGCGTGTTGTGAGACTCTCTCGTCGCGCTTCGACCAGCGTCTTCTTCTCCTTATTAGTACCGCCGCTTTTCCTAATATTTGGTGGCAGTTTCTGCAACTGGCGTCTAATCAGAACAACGTCATAACCACACACGGTCGCGGAGCATCCTAGTTGTCGCGTTTTTTGAATTCAGATTTATATTATAGAGAGGATAAGTAGATGCCTATTTATAGGTGGTATCTTGTTGTGAAGCATGCTCACGATTTGGCTCTTCTCCAACGTCATAGTTCCCTTGATGATTGGCTGACATGCAAGAGTTATATTCTAGTTCAAGGCACACGCAATTAATTAAACATCACACATTTTTCGTACATGGAATCCACCTCATAATGTTGGAAGGTGTAGCACGCTGCGTTGTTGGGACAGCTAATTTCTTCTCCAACCCTCAGCAGAAAGTAATTCCGTTCTCAACGCAGTGACATAAATGACATGACTTTCCTAATATCACAAACATATAATGATCACAAATTATCAGTTTGCTCAACTAAATTAATTAAAGCATTTTGGAATTGGAAAGTGGCATTTTGGAAAGTGGCATTTTGGAAAGTGGCAAATTCAGAGGAGAGGCGTATCAGTAGAAATTACCGGGAAACGAGTTATTTTGAGCTAAAAATTTGCAAGCTTCTTTTCTACACTAGGGTCATGAAGTGTTGTACAAATGCAGAGTAAAAGATGGAGACCACCGAAGCATTAAATGTACACAAAGCAGTGATATGCAAAATGTCATTATCTTCAACAAACTTAGATTTTTGTACGCACGTATCAAAGAGTTCACTTTGCGCATGACTATGTTTGCCACGATAGTCTAAGCCTAGTTTATTAATAAGCTGAATTAAGCAAAAACCTTGGGGAGCGCTTTGATGTGGCAGGTGTTGCCAAGCAAGCAATACACTGTAATATCTAAACTTTTTGAAATATACTTAGGGCCGCATGCATTAACATCCCCACTGGGGAGGAGGATCGCGGGTTAAAAGAAAGCTTCAAATCCTGAAGCGCCAGATATCTGGATTCTACTTGTCTACCCATCCGTAAGTACTCCTACTATCCTTGACTACTAACATATTGAAAAGAAACGAGAAGACGTACAAGCAGCATTTTCCTTTTTTTCGTATGATCTCCGATGATCCTCAACGCCCAACCGCCCGTTTTTTCTTCAAAGTCACTCTTCTTTCTTCGAAGTTAACGAAAACATTCCAAAGTTGTACTGATTATCCAAACTGACAGTGCTAAGCATGCTGCTGATAAGAACAATTGAGTTACGGTAATATTGAAATTCTCGGCACCTAACTTTCGGCTTGAGGTTCATCTCGATTTCCAAGACTCTAATATATTATTTGTTCTCATCGATAATTAGTGAAACTCTGGCACATTTTCATTAACTCCGAAGAAAGAAAAAGACTTCAAAGAAAAGGCAGTTGGTTGCGAATCATCAGGGGATCATATAAAAAGCTAGAAAATGCGGCTTGTACAGCTTCTCGCTCCTGTTTAATATGTTAGTAGTCAAGGATAGTAGAAATATTTACGGATAGGTAGACAACAACGTGAAATTCAATTTCCCTTCAAGCTGCAGTCCCCTTCCCCGCAGAATGTTAATGCATGCGGCCCTCAGGCTGAGTTCATGCTGATCCGTATAATCAGGACAGTTCCAGCACAGCGCTCGAATTGTGCCTGTGCTAGAACAGTTCCGGTACTCAGTATGAAGTAGCCTTATGAAACTATGATGCACCAAGTTAACAAAAGTTGCTAGGTTGAGCCGATTTCTCTACAAGTACCAGACATAGGAGAATTACAAACATAAACATACGGATTACCTGTCTTCTGAGTGTACGGTCTGTCCCGATCGGGACCAGGCCGAACCATCGGCGTAAATTTGCGCGTTCGCAGCGCTAGGCGTTTGCACTGCACTTGCGCATTGTCAGAGAGAGCAAAAGCATTGAAGAGAGATCAGAGAAGCAGCGTAGGCGTGACCGCACTGATCACACTCATCGCTGCCATTCCTGCATTCTTGCCACTATTTTGTCCAAGTGTCTACTGGTCTCTTTGTTTCTTGATTTTCTCTTTGCTGAGCGTGGTAGACTTAGGTCCGTTGTGCACGCATAGAAGATGAAGTGGCGAGTTCCCATAATGACGTCCTTGATGTTATCCAGCTATCCTCAATCTGCGACTCCACCGAATCTTCCGTCTTCCATGCGCCTATGCACCATATTAAAGCTCGATGAGCTCAGCATCCTTTGTCTCGTATGACTGGCTGCACAACCATGCACCCGATTCCGCCTCGTCCCAAGTCGCGATGATCACCAAACTGATTTCAGTACTTGATGTCAGAAAAATCCGATCTCCGCGTAGTAAAGCTACGAGCACTCTCCGCTCACGGTACAGAACCTGCACAAAAGTTACATACTTTCCCCGCGCGTCAACGCGACACTATTCAAAAGCTATAACGATCACTTTGCTCGACCGCTAGATAACGAGACTTCATCCGCGGGAGCTTAGGGGGAGCTGCCGAGCACAAATAATGAAAGAACGTGAAAATTCAGAAAACAATTAAAAGTGAGGCCGGAAATGAAAGACGCATATGGCGACAGTTGCACGTCATTACATACCTCTCAGTTCGGCAAATTGCCCAGCGAGAAGAGACACACGTGCTCGTCTAAAGTGTGGCGCACTGCAATATCGGTAATACACTTGTGGCCGGACCTCTTTCACACCAAATGAATCGAGTGTGCCATTGGAGGAGGTGTTTGGAGCTCAAGAGCGGTTGTGACTTAACTTTTGAGCCTCTGACGATGACAAAAAAAATTCTTGGTTGTGTCTGCGCGCAGAGCACACTTGCTGTCAAATGGATCAAAAGGATTTGAGATTCTTCAAAAAAAGCAGAAAATTTTAATTTTACTGGTTCATTATGAGGTCCTCGTCAAATCCTCCTAACATTCAAAGAAACGCGCGATGGTAATTTTGGACACCCTGTACATATCAGCAATTTTTCCTTCAAACAGGCAATCTAAAGACCATCTGCACTAGGCAGCATAAAAATTCTTTTATCTAACTACCAAAAATTGTTCGTATGTGGCTTGCATTTGTTGAGCAACACAACACTTAGCAACAACATTTAATGCCACCATTTTGCTTTAAAAATGCCTTAACATACTGTAAAATTATGTCACTCACTTTGAACGAGTGCCCCAAATCAATTGTTCAAACTTATCTGTATAACGTACAAACCCAAAATTACGTATGTATGTCGATACCGCCCGATAGTTAACTTATTTCTGCTTATGACATTTTTCGGTTTTATGTTCTACATACTTTTTGGCAGCAAAATAACAATAATCATAGCATTTGTGAAAACTAGTGAAATTCAAGGTTTGAGGGGTTCAGAGTGAAAATAATGCCGGCACAACCCGTACCAGACACAATGATAAGAAGCACCATTGCTAGAGATTGACTTACTTAATGTAATAGGGAACGAATTCAAGGAGAAATGTGGTCTGGGGCCCTCGAAATGACTGTTCAAATCTTAAAGGACATCGATCAATGGAGCGAAACCTCAATTTTTATCATTTGTACACCGTTCTGCTTGAGATGCTCAACAGGGATATTATATGCGTCTGTGTCAGAGTAAGAATTCATTTACCATACGAAGGAGGCTTTTTTTGCATAGTGAGGCAGAATTTGGGGCAACCCTATATTTCATATATGGTAATTCTTACATTGGCAGAGAGCTTTCGTATTCTCACATGAATACGTTGTTCAAAAAAATAATAATAGTTTCATAAAAAATTGACTACTTAATTAGTCTAACAAATCAAGAAATTCGTTTTCAGAAGAGCCACCTAAGTATTTGACTTGCCAAATGAGCTTCCTCTAGTAGCTGTAAGACTAGCTCACAACCAGTAGCTGGAAGGCTTGAGATGCAGCAGCGGACATCTTTCATGACGATGTTAGAGTCATTTTTCTCATTTTCGTTCAGGCAAGCTTTCCAACAGCACGAAATCTGATTACTGAAAATGTCTTTCAGTTCAAATCAATTTCATCGTGTATTTTTAACAATTGCAGACCAAACCGACTAGAAAATTCTCAGAAATAAACAGAGTAAGAGCCAGAAATCAAAAAATGTCAAATTATCTTTATCATAATCATCATCTTTTCGCATCTCAAAGTTAGATAAGTTTGCAGCTTTGCCTATGTTTTTTCCATATATGTTTATGTTTGTATGTTCTCGTATGTTTTGCATTTGCAGCGAAATCGGATAATTCCACGACTCTTGCTAACTTGGTGCATAATAGTTTCATAAGGCTGGGTTCATACTGAGCCGTAAATTCCGGAGCTGTTCCAGCACAGCGCACAATTCGAGCGCTGTGCTGGAACTGTTCCGGAACATAAAATCAGTATGAAGACAGCCTAAGTGTATCTTAAAAAGTTTAGAGATTATATTGTATTGCTTGTGCTTGGCAACGCATGCCACATCAAAGCGCTCCACATGGTTTTGCGCAAAGTGAAAATTTTAATATAATGACAATCTTCATATTGTTGCTTTGTGTGTATTCAATGAAGTGGTCTCCTAAGATCAAGAATACTCTTCTTACGTTCATTTGTACAATTCTTTATGCTTCAAAAGTGATTTTCATTAAAACGCCTATATTCTAAATTAGTTATTACATTCCATATTGCTTTGATTGATTTAGTTGAGTAAATTGATTGTTCAATTAATATAAATTTGTGATATAAGATAATGACACTTTGAGCTCGAAGTAATGATGGTAATGGTGATTTCTTTGATGCCTCTCAGAATTTGCAACTATGAAAATTAAAAAGTTTCAAATTTTCCACTGCAGCTCAAATCTCGCTCCCATTAGCACGAATAGATTAAAGATTGTAGCGATATGAGAATTGTGCGTCACGTGCTGTAACAAATTCCCAGCGAACATATTCAGGCTAAGGATTTAACAGCCCTAAACAGCCTGCGATGTAAATGAGTCAGTTCACAAATTAGCGTCCGATGGCTCGATTATCTTCTTATTTTGAAAGGGAGGTCTCTTTTCGATAAAAGCATTATACTAATAGTCAAAAGTTGGTTGGAGAATGTAGAGACAAATATCGGTGTGCAGAGGATTTAGCAGCATCTGTAACAAAAAATTTGAAGTAGAGCTGATTTGAGCAAGATAGAAGACTTTTCCGTACACGGTGCAGAGAAAACAAACGGATTTATCTATCTTAAGCTTTGAATTGACCAAAGAAAATGAAAAGATTAATGATGCAATGGTTTGGTGTCACTTTTAAGTAGCTTAATTTGAGTTTTCTTTAGCTTCGAAGCATACAAAAACTATTATAATCCAAACTTTTTTCTGAGTACGTCACAAGAGCTTTTGCCACAGAAGTCATAGAAGTCACAAACACATTGTATATATATATATATATATACCACCTGCAGCTAGATCCGACAGTCACCTAATAAATTCTCTTTTCCTTATGTTTTCTTGGTTCTAATAGAGGATAGCTTTTGCAATAGCAATTCTGGAACTACTCTTAAACTTTCAGTTATGCATTAATGCTACAATTGTCTTTGATTCTAAGCACGAGAGACTGAAGCTATGAAAGAATTTTGTGATGCTTTTTCTTACAAGATGCAAATCGCATTTAGTGCTCTTCACGAAATAAAACTTTGCGCGTATGAAAAAAATCTTCACGGAAAGTCCAGAGTTTGCGCTTTTCATTGCGATGCGAAAAAGCTCACCTGAATATAAAGCTGTTTAAAAGTACAAGGCCGCTTGTCTTGTTTTGATTTCCAACACCTTTTCTGAGGTTATAAAAAGCAAAGAATATACGAACTTCGTAGTTCGTATCGTTCTTTTCTCTCTCTCTCTCAAGATATATATACGAACTTCGTAGTTCGTATTGTTCTTTTCTCTCTCTCTCTCTCAAGATATACAAATTCATTACATCCCTGTAGTTTAGTAATACTTTGCCAATTGCACAGCATCGATGAATTTAGCAGCTTGCATCGTTTTTGTTATTGGAAGAATTCGCAGATGTTCGCGTCAGATGTGAATTGCTTAGGTTTTTAGCTAACAGTAGGATGTCGCGCGCAGCTGTGGCTTGATATGTGATCACGCATATAAGTAGCTGACTGTGCACAGTCAGAGTTATTCACATGTACGACTCTTGCTCATTTGCTTTAACATTATTCACTCACATATTTTGCCTTCTTCCAATCATAGCATTCCTATTTGTAGTTCATCATTTAGTAATATCATTTTGTTATTTATTCTATCCGTGTTGGTGTTGTTATTCTTGTTACCCAGATAAAGTTTAATTACCCAAGTTTGAGGTGTGCTCGTGCGTATACGAAGTCCCGCGTGGCAATACTTTTGGTTGTGGTTTGGTTTTCGAAGTCTTATAGTTCTGATATATCCCCACCACTAACCAATACAAGTGGTGCATCGGCCAAATCAAGAGGTACCTTTTATTGCAGAAGATAAAGTGTGTCTCGCTTGCTTTGCACGATACGCTTTCATTGTTGCACGATAGTGGATCACCTGCGCATACGGGAATTGCACGGAATTTCTTTTTGCCTGCACTTCCATAATGACAACTACAGTAAGAGCGTACAAGGGACTGATGACCAAAAGAAGCCAAGTCGCTCTGGCATGGTTGGAAGAATCCACACAGCGTCTTCAACACCTGAAGAAAGAAAGCACACAACAAGAACAAGTCAAGGAATTCACAATGACTGTGGCGAGGTGCGACGAGTATCTGGAACTTCTCGAAGCATCCTTAACCAAACTCACGGAAGCCTTCGATAAACTTCAGGATACCACAGACGAAGAAGAAGATCAGTTAGACAAGCACGCGGAGATTGCTCAAGAGACTATCATGAAGTTATACGCACACAAATCCAATACCAAGCAGATGCTGCAGGAAATAACGACGGCAGCTACGCTCCGAACAAGTGGAACCGACCACCAATGTTCTGCAGCAGTCAGCAAACTTCCAACTATACCTATTCCAAGCTTCACAGGAAAGAAATGGGAATGGGACAACTTCTGGGCCATATTCAAAGCCAACGTACACGACCAGGATCTAACGGAATTGCAAAAATTCAACTATTTACTGTCAGCCCTGAGTGGGGAGGCGAAGCAATCGATCTCGCGATTCTTCGTATCAGCAAACAATTACGAAAAAGCCATACAGCATTTGGCGAAACGCTATGGCAACAAGGATGGCATTATTCTGGAACTGAACAAAAGCTTACACAACTGCTTGGCAAGAGGACCCACCACCGCAGATCAGCGTCAATTGTGGGACAAACTTTCAACTATCGCAGCGCAACTAGAAGAACACGAGCAACACCTCAGCAATCAAATAACAATCCAAATCTTTCTCCAGAAGTTCCACGTACGCATCAGGAAAGCAGCTATGGAGAAAAGACTCAAACACAAAGGAGAAAGCAACAGCGAGTGGACATTGGAACAATGGCTCGACGCCGTCGATGACATCATATCACAAGAAGAGCAGATAAACCACATGCTCTCGTGCGAAACACAAGCAAGAAATCATCCAAATCCCAACACGATGGCGACGAAAACACCCTCAGGACCAACCGGCAGATGGAAACCAAGCAACCTTTGTGAATGCTGTGGAGGTAACGGACACAGGTGGATGAATTGTTCGCAAATTCCTACAGCAGCACAGAAAAAAAGTTTTTTGCTTGACACTGGCAGATGTCTCAACTGCGGATCGATTGATCACAGAGTAGCTTCATGTCTTAGCGGCAACTGCCGAAAGTGCGGCAAAAAACATCATACGGCAATATGTATGGAACAAAAGCCGGGCGAAGGCGCGCAAAATCGATCGGAGCGAAGTCAACAGAAGAGAACAGAAGTACTAAGAACACCCAAAAATCAGCCGAAGACGCCAGCAAAACCTTATTGTTCTTCGAAGCAGCATGTGGTAATGGAGTCAATCGGACAAGACACTCACGAAACAAAACAGGGAGCAACGGAAAGTGCCGAAACTCCAACAGTACTACAGCTCAAGAAAGAAAATGGCTGGAGACAGAACAGAGTAGTCCTACTCGCAGGAGCAATCCAGGTACTCGGCACTGATGGGAACAAAAGGGAAACTGTCGTGTTGCTGGATACAGGTTCAGAGCTCTCTTTTATTGGAGAGGAGCTTGCAAACGAGCTCAAGCTGCCAACATTAGGCACAGCCTCTCTCGAACTCAGTACGTTTGGGTCACCTGCAGTGAAGACAAGAACGTGCGCTAAAACCGTTTTGAAGATGCTGGACAAAGAAGGCACACAACACGAAGTATAGCTGTATAAGAATGATTATATTACAAGCTCTGTACAACGAGCGAACCTCGACCCCGAAGATCTACGGTTCATCAAGGAAGGAAAGTACGATTTGTCTCTGCCTGTAGAAGGTGGAGACCTGCGACCACAAATCCTCTTAGGTTGCGATTACCTTTGGAACTTCATGGAACCCAGCAGCAATTTGAACCTGCCTTCGGGATTGCACCTGATACCGACCAAGCTAGGATATATCATTAGCGGTCGACAAGGATACACGTGCCAAAGGCTGGCGGTATCCTGCACACTCCAAGGACATGAAATTGAAAAGGAGACATGGGACCGCTACTGGTCTTTGGAATCCACCGGTACGGAGGAGTACACTGGTCCACAAAAAACGGAGCTCCAGAAAACAAACGAGAAAGTATTGGAAAATTTTAAGGAGTCCATCGAGAAAAGGGAGGACGGCTATTACGTACGCCTACCATGGAAAGAAAACCATCCCGAACTCCCAGATAACAAGGCGCTAGCAATGAAACGTCTTGCAAAGATCCTGGAGATATATCAAAAGGACCCGAAGACACTACAAGCGTACGACAACATCTTTAAGGAACAACAAGAGAAGGAAATAATAGAAGAAGTAACATCGAAGTACGTTGATGAAGGAGAAGTAGTCCACTATTTACCGCATCAGGCGGTAATCACTCCCTCTAAGGAAACGACAAAGATGAGAATCGTCTTTGACGCGTCAGCTCACTACAAAGACTGCCCTAGCCTCAACGACGTACTCCATCAAGGCCCTCTCATCCTCCCGGATTTGGTTGGAATTCTGCTTCGATTCCGAATGCACAGTATCGCAGTGATGTCGGACATCGAAAAGGCATTCCTACAAGTACGACTGCAAGAAAAGGACCGTGACGCCACCCGTTGTATCTGGGTCAGGGATATCTCACTTCCACCCACGCCGGATAACATAGTGGTCTACAGATTCACCAGAGTTACCTTCGGACTCAACGCTTCCCCCTTCCTGTTAAGCGCTACGATAGATCATCACCTAGAAACCACAGCAAATGATGACGACATGGCCCCGGAAATAAGAAGGAATTTGTACGTGGACAACTTATTCTTTGGTGCACAATCTTCAAACGAAGCACTTTTGAAGTATGCACACACAAAGAAGCTCTTCCAAGACCTCAAAATGAACTTGAGAGAATTTTGCTCCAACGACAAAACCTTCTGCAACGCCATTGATGAGGCCGACAAGATGAAATCCACCTCCCCCAAGGTCCTAGGCATCACATGGAATTCGGAAACGGACAAATTCATAATCAAAGGCTCGATGGCAACCTTGAAGGGAAACGACACCAAGCGAACAGTCACACAGCAACTTGCTTCGGTATATGATCCAATGGGATTTCTGGTGCCTCTACTACTACCGGCAAAAATATGCATGCAATCATTATGGAAGGAAGGATTGGACTGGGACACACCGCTTCCAGCGCAATTGCGTGATCAGTGGCATCAAATAACATCAGAAATCTCGACATTTTACAAGGAGGTGAATCGACGAATCCTCAACAAATCCGATGGCCACAGACTTGTCGTCTTCACTGATGCTAGCCAGTGCGCAATAGCAGCATGCGCATATCTCACCTCTCAAGAAGAATCCAGCATCATAATGGCAAAATCCAAACTTCCATCTATCAAAACTTCAATGACGGTTCCCAAGTTGGAAATGAATGCACTAACGCTAGGCGTGCGAATGTCCCACTTTATCTGCGAAGCACTGGAACCACTTTGTAACATCAAGGAGGTTATCCTCTACACAGATTCGGATATCGTGTTAGGATGGATACAAACTCCTCCATCACGTCAGAGCGCAGGCGTTTTGGTCACAAACCGACTAACAGAGATAAGGCGAATCAGCAATGACCTCCGCGGTCGAAATACGACATGCCTCTTCGGACACGTCTCAACAGCAGAAAACCCAGCCGATTGCGGAACCAGAGGACTATCATCGGAAGCGTTTCAAAATCACTTCTGGTGGACAGGACCCAGCTTCACGAGCAAGCCAGACCATTCTAAACTGAACGCAATCGAAGAATCAGAGACGACGATGATGCCAGTGGAGACGGTGACTTTGGCAGTAACAGAAAGAACATCTGAGAAGGAATTAGTCGATTTAACCAGATTTAGCACCCTCGAACGAGCTCAGAGAGTGCTGGTCTACGTTCTGCGTTTTATACACAGACCCATAAATCATCTACCTCACGAAAGGAAGGTTGCTGTGCAAGAGCACATATCGGCACTCAAAGGAGTTTCGATGTCGCAGACTATCACGGGAGTCGAGATGCAGGAAAGCCGAATGTGCTTAATTCGCGACCACCAGAGAATCTACGTGGACGAACACCAAATTAAGTCACAAAAGGACCTGAACATTCAACGAGACGAGAGAGGAGTTCTACGCTGCTATGGACGCATGCAGCAATCCGATGTACCAATCACAGCAAAAACACCCATCTACATTGCACCTAAAACAACGTTGGCACGTCTCATCATCTCAGAGGTCCACAATCACTATCATCGTGGAATCGCCCACACAATGGCTACCGTACGCGAAAAATACTGGATACCTAAGCTCAGACAACAAGTACGAAGCCTGATTCAAAGATGCGTCCCATGCCAAAAGATGAACAATCTCCCATTTGCCTATCCCGACATGGAAGCGATGCCAGCAACAAGGGTACACCGCGCACGCCCGTTCGAGCATATAGGATTGGATTATTTCGGACCGTTGACGACCATTGATAACCACGACGGATCCAATAAGGCATATGGATGCATTTTCACATGTCAAGTAACAAGGCTCATACATTTGGAGCTCGTGGGCGACATGACCACAGAAGCATTCCTCAACGCGCTTCGAAGGTTCTTTGCAAGAAGAGGAGTACCGCAAACTATCACTTCTGACAATGCACCAACATTCCTGTTGGGGGAGCAAATCCTGAGAGACGCCACAGAAAATATGGTCAACAGCACTGAAGTAGGAAGCGAAATAGCACGGCGAGAGATTAGATGGAACCATATAACGCCTTATGCACCGTGGCAGGGTGGATTTTATGAGAGGCTTATCCGCTCCATCAAAAACTCGCTGTACAAAACGCTTGGAGTGCGAACCATCACTTTTGATGGCCTCAGGACCATGCTCACGGAGATAGAAGCGGTTTTGAACTCACGACCTCTAACTTATCAAGAGGAAAAATGGGAAGAACAACCAATACTTCGACCCATAGACTTCATTCAAAACAAGATGACTCTGGATTATCCTCTGGAGTACATAGGTAGAGAAGGACAAGACCGAATTTACCACACTCCAGAAGAAGCACAACAACTAGCTACACAACGTCAAACTGAAGCGGCGCTGAAAACATCTGTAGACTTGACTGAAAAGTTCTGGAAAGTCTGGACTGAACAGTACCTTACGAGCCTGAGAGAGCAGCATAAAATTCGGATGAACGAGAAGCGTGGAACAAGAAAATCGCCAAAGGAAGGAGATATCGTACTCTTGTGGGACGCAGTACAGCCCAGGAACACATGGAGAACCGCACGAATCGTACAAGTAGATGAATCTCCTCATAAGGCGACGCGAGAAGTTGTCGTGGAAACGCCAAACAAGCGACGTTTGCGACGACCTATAAATCGAGTGGTACCTTTAGAAATCGACAAAGAAGAGATCCCGAAGACTTCCTTCCCATCGGAGGCACCAGCTACTCGATATAACCTCCGTTCGAGACGTCCCACCAATTATAATGAACAAGAAGAACAAGAACCGACGCGCAGAAAAGCCCCAACCTTCGCCTCATCCGTAACATCGCTGCTCACGGTAGCTCTACTTTCATTTTGCGTGACGAAAACAGCGGGATCAAGCAGCAACGGGAGCTACCAACTCCAGTGCATTGAAGGAGGAGTGTCTCTTCTGCAAGCAAATCGACAGCCCTACGAAATTTGTGCAGAAGACTTCTGTATGGAATTCAAAACGCCGCGGCAACAGGAAATAGTAAGATTTCCCCCACAAATCACTCTGCACGAACAACTCGTCAAATGGAAAATCTTCGACGGTGAAGACGTTCACATAATGGAGACAACGTGCAAGGCAGCACCGTTTTGCGAACAGATAGACTGCACCTTCTGCGCAGTGATGGTGAGCAATCCAGAATGCTGGCCACGCACGGCTATACTAGTCACCGGATTGCTAGTATACTTGGCGATAACCATGTGCTACTGCCTGTTCCACGTGCCAGTGCTGTTAGGAACACCGATACTCTATGGACTAAAGCTGGCAGGAATGTGCGGATGGCTGATGTTCAGGTTACTATGCCGATTGCTGAAAATCGCAACAGGCAACGACCGACGAAGAAGAAGAAGAGCATGGATGAGAGATGTTGTTCTTCTGACGATCCTCTGCATTAGTGGACTAGCAGCCGGATGCCAAGATGTTGAAGTGTTAACGCACCAGACGCAAGCATGCACTCAATCTGGAAACGAGGAATACTGCACCGTCGACACCACAGAGATACTGAAAATCAATCCATTCAAACAAGAAGCGTGCATGAGACTTACGAGTAACCATACTAGCGTTTTGGAAATCAAGCTGGCTTGGAAGAATCTCAATCTTGTTTGCGAAAAGGAAACTCTCCTGTTCTCCAGAAGCACTAGATATGCACTGCTGGATAGCAAACGCTGCCCTCATGCCGGATCATGTACAGGAGACAAATGCGCAGGGATACAACGGATATCGAAGGTGAAAGAACTGCAGCGAGTCAACGACTATCCGGGTGTCACTGGATGTGTGGAGAGCTGCGGAGGACCAGGTTGCGATTGTTTTTATCCCAGCTCGGGATGCCTATTTTACAGGATATACCTTGTTCCAACGGACGAGAATGTGTACGAAATCTTCAGATGTCCACGTTGGAAACAGTTCGTACACTTAAAACTAACCGTAAGCGAACAAGGTTCAGTGCAGCACAGCCACGACTTCCAGGTCATACCGAATCAACCAAAAAGCATATCATCGTTCACTATAACCCTTTCATCCCTGAGCACACCACCCACGCCGGCCTTGAATTCGATATTTCTCACAGACGGAAAGCGATACGCCACTGTGGAAGCGCACCAGGAGCCGCCGCTGGTATGTAGGACATGGGAAGATGCGAAAAACCTCACCTGTGATGTATACGAGGATTGCAAATGTGCCGCAGCCGAAACAAAAATGATATGCGACTGCAAAGAGGTAAATCTCACTTCCCTAATCAGCACTCCACAACACCGATTGCCGATTATACGTCCTAATCTCGAATTTCGCGCTATCGATGAAAAGGTCACAGCTCGGATACCTCAACTGCCGACAGCAGAATTCATACTTCGAATGAGGAGCAAAGTTCGCATTACAGCACTACGATCCGACGCTATCTGTTCAGTGGAGAACGCCTACAGCACAGGATGCTACAACTGTGCTAAAGGAGCGATAGCAGTACTAATGTGCAGATCTTCAGTAGCGGCAACAAAAGCTGAGGTCGAGTGTGAAGACAGCCTATTTGTTATCCCATGCAGTCAGGAAGGGACGGAGACCAATGTCACATTCGTTGCTGATAAAGCGCAATTTTATCGGAACTGCACAGTGCGATGCGGAAAGGTTCAAACTACATTCGAGATCTCAGGTATCCTACACTACACGGGCAACTTAAATATGGCGGCGAGGAGAGTTCTACAAGGCGAAAGTGAATTATTCTCGGAGATAAACTTACCAGACTTCTCGCATCTGGCACAGACATTCTTGATGTGGTACTGTATACTAGGAGCGACAGTATTGGTAGTGATCGTTGGTAATAACGTACTTCTACGCCTCCAATGCTTGTGTGTTCTCGATCATTAAAGCCTTCTGTGGATTATTCTATGCACTGGCTAAATCGGCATATCGAATGTTTCGACTCTCCTGGCTGTTACCATACCGATTTCTTCGAATGCTCTTTTCACTCAGGAAGAAGAAACCAGAAGAAAAGGACTTGTGAGATTGCCAGAGACTACAGCCACAGCGAAAGCGCAGCAACGACAAACTAGCCCGTCCCAAACTCGTTGGTGAGGCCGGAGTATACGAACTTCGTAGTTCGTATCGTTCTTTTCTCTCTCTCTCTCAAGATATATATACGAACTTCGTAGTTCGTATTGTTCTTTTCTCTCTCTCTCTCTCAAGATATACAAATTCATTACATCCCTGTAGTTTAGTAATACTTTGCCAATTGCACAGCATCGATGAATTTAGCAGCTTGCATCGTTTTTGTTATTGGAAGAATTCGCAGATGTTCGCGTCAGATGTGAATTGCTTAGGTTTTTAGCTAACAGTAGGATGTCGCGCGCAGCTGTGGCTTGATATGTGATCACGCATATAAGTAGCTGACTGTGCACAGTCAGAGTTATTCACATGTACGACTCTTGCTCATTTGCTTTAACATTATTCACTCACATATTTTGCCTTCTTCCAATCATAGCATTCCTATTTGTAGTTCATCATTTAGTAATATCATTTTGTTATTTATTCTATCCGTGTTGTTGTTGTTATTCTTGTTACCCAGATAAAGTTTAATTACCCAAGTTTGAGGTGTGCTCGTGCGTATACGAAGTCCCGCGTGGCAATACTTTTGGTTGTGGTTTGGTATTCGAAGTCTTATAGTTCTGATATATCCCCACCACTAACCAATACAAAGAAACTCTTTCAGATATCACCTTTTGATTATAATGGTATCAAAACCTGTCTAATCTACATAAAAAAGTCTTTCTGACGATGAAAGATCCATTGCCCATTTTACTGAACAAAAAGAATCGTTTCAGTATAAAGTAACCGAATGGGGAGTTCGTCGACTTCAAACTTGCAGTTGCATTCAAATTCTGCTATATGCGCAAATATTACTAGCAGTCAAAATCGCACCTCACCGCAACTTTTCTCGCAAAAGATGTGCGAGATATTAGAAAACGTCCTTTGAACGTTGAAACATTTGGCTCACTTTGCCAAGAGAGAACACCTCAAATTTACTGAATCAGAAAATGGAGGAATTTGGATGCAAATATCAGTATTTCACTTTTTTTAGAAATTTTTTATCACGTATAGCGTTCCAAAATCGTTACTCAAAATCATCAAAGCAGCAGTAACAGGCGCACAGCATTTACATATGAGCCTCTCCAGCTATAATTGTCCTGCGACCATCCTATAGAAACAGGCCTATTTTTGAGAGAGCGTGTATCTGGGAGGCGTTCATGGACTACTTTTCGAGATAAGCTGGACATTGTCCCTGCAGCAAAACTTGCACTTCACAAACAGCTCAATTATAGCAGTTTGAGAAGAATTTTCCAAGAGTTCGAGAACTTTTTTAATCTATAATTAACGCCAGTACTCCACTTAGAATTGCCGCCTTCAATCACGGTACTTGTACCTCCCTGATGGTCATTGATTACCAAAGTCTGATAGTCTAAATAAATTTCTCGAGAACTTACGAGAATTTCATTTGCGAATGAATTTTTTTCATGCTCGCTTAGATAATTAAAAAGCATTTGCTCTTATCCAGGCAATATTTCTTTGGATATGGAAGAGTGGACAATCTGCGAAAAAGAGAGAAAACACAGTTCATTATTACGAATCCTACCACTTCAGTGGAAAATTGACTGAAACGCGAGCATCACACTACAGATCAACTCATTGGTTACAAGCCCAATGCAACTTTCATTGGACTTCTCTAATCTCCTAACAGCAAGACGCTTCGATCCATCTTCTTCAATATCCATGTCTTGCAAAGGAGACTCAATCAGTCATAAACGCTGTGCTGTCGCTTTTCTCTCGTGTACCAGTATAAACAAACCCAAAAATTCATCAGAATTTTTGAGAGCACACTCAATTGCTGAAAATAACTATGAACTTCCTGTTTTTCCTTTTCCTCCCGGGAGCTTGTTTCTTAGGGCTAACGTATGCTAGAACCCTCACGCCAGAAGAATCGAAACGCTTGTAAGGCTGAAATTACGTTGTTTTAATGCGCAACAAAAATGTGTGTTTTCAGCGAGGAATGTATGAAGAAGTGCAAAGGTGACAGATGGACATGCCAAGGAGAGTGTTCCCCTGGGTATCAATGCATGAAGAAGTGCAAAGGTGACAGAGAGACATGCCGAAAAAAGTGTGAGCATGTCGCTTAGGAGGATCCATTCTGTATGAAACGAGCACTTTTCCTCATTGCCTGTTTCTTCTTGTGATAAGATGAAATAAAGCATTGTGCAGTGTGTTTGCAGAGAAATTCGTCGTAAAATACTTTGCTAGGAGAATGTGGTATTCTCTAAATACCTTCACTCTGCAACAAAGTCAGTCTTTGTCAGCAGCTATGTTTAATATCAGATCAAGTGATCCTCCTTACGCAATTTATTTATTTATTTATTTATTTATTTATTGATACACTGTTGTGCACAGTGCGCCAGTGCTAAGACACGAACGCAACGACAGACAAAAACAGTAATGAAACGAAATTGTAACATGCTCAACACCCTAGAGAAATTGAGGAGAGTAATTCTCTAAACTAGGTGCTCGTCAGTGTTGTCTTCAAAGTCAGAAAGTCAGTGTCGTGGGGACTAAACTTGGTATAAGTACAAGTCCAAGTACGATGCGTGACGGTATATAAATATACGGTCACTTTCGAGCGAAGAAAGAGGGATAAGCACCTAGGCGAATGAGCGAAATCATGCGTACCCGGCGGGCAGGAGACCTCGTTCGGCTTACCCCAACAACGCTAACATCGGACTTGGATACAAGATGATCAAGGATAAGAGACAGACATAAAAAATTACACGACAAAGACGATGTCAGATTTAGAAGACAAACACTAAGCTGCGTATATCGGAAGAGAGCCTCTCAGGTCAAGAGCATGTCAGCAAAACAGCAATGAAAAAAAATGATTGATGGAACGAGATGGTCATACTAATGTATGCTATGCTGTAACCCATACAACGAGAAAATGAAAACAAAACAACAAGGATAGTCAATTTAGGCAAAGGGAACGTGGACCGAAGTTCAGCAGAGTTGTATCGACTGAATTGTACAGGCAACCATGGAAGGCCTCTGAAATCAAAACAGACGAGACAACATAAGTGAGTTAAAAAGGCGATCAACTTCCCAAGTGAAGTCCATGGGGCATTGGAAAATACAGTGAAGAAATAGCCAGCGTTAAACTGAGCAAGTCAACACTCTGAAAAAAAAAAGGAGCCAGCCAAGAGTAGAATTTAAAATGTAAGAAAAAAAAAAGTGAAGGACATAAGGAGAAACTTCATCTCAAAAGTACTCGGATTCATCTATTCCCAGCAATCTCAAAAAGTCACAATTAAGAAGTTTTTTTCTGAAAGTAGTTGAATTAGGAGCAGAGAGAACTGCGTCAGGAAGCTTTTGTAACCATCGAGAAGTGCGTGCGAAAAATGAGTTGTAGAAGAGTGTATTTGGAACAGTAGAGTCAATGCAGTGGAAGCTAAACCTACCTGTTCGGCCGTTGCACGGTCTCCAAACCCAGAATTCACTAGGAACAATTTTTGTTTCAAGGCGAATTATTTGGAAGGCAAGCACTAAGTCAGCCAAAACCCTTCGATACAGCAAGCTATGCAACTTCAAGTGGTCCAGCCTACATCTATAGGAGGGAAGAGTATACGGGTAATCCTCGCTTGGAAAAAATCTGTAATACATTACACGAGTGAAAACCATTTGGACTTTCTCCAAGGTTAGAATGTCTTTTTTTAAGTGAGGATTCCAGACTTGGCAAGCATACTCTAATGAAGGGAGAACATAGGCCATATACAGCTTGATGTATACTCTCAAGTCTACATGCTTCAAGTTCCGTAATAAAAGGAATACTCTGTGTAAGGCTGCACGCGAAATATTCTCAATATGAGATCTTAACAGGAGCTTATGGTCCATCAATATTCCAAGATCTCTTACAAGCACGGGCCTAGCCAGAGATATACTGGAGTGCGTGTACTCTTTAAGTGTGTTCTCTTGTTCATGCCTTTTGGTGATGGTCAAGCACACACTTTTACGCAAGTTAACATCAATGCAGTTCAAGTCTGCCCACGATAAGATTTTCTGAAGGCAAGCACTCAAGGCATCAGTCACTTCGACTTTGTCCTCATCAGAGTATGAAGCAAAAACTTTTATATCATCTGCATATGCCATGACTTTGATTCTCCAATCAATTGATAGAAGGCCGGGTAACTCACTTGTGTAGATATTAAAAAGGATAGGGGATAAGACACCACCCTGGGGTACTCCGCTGGTTGCCGAGAAGATAGAAGAGATGGCTGAGTTGACTCGTACCGAGAGTGTTCTCTCAGTCAGATAAGACGTGAGCCATTTTAGCATACCTCCACGAATTCCAACTGAATATAGTTTCTCAATTAATTTGTGGATGTCTACTCTGTCAAAAGCTTTGGACAAGTCAAAATAAAGAACATCAGTTAATCGATTTTGTGCCAAGGCTCTTTTCCAGTAAAAATCACAAGTAATCAGTTGGAGAGTAGTGGAAGATCCCTCCATAAACCCAAACTGTTCAGACGGTATGAGATGCTTTTGCACGCAAAATGACAGCAGTTTCCTTCTTACAATCTTCTCAGCAACTTTGCAGACCACAGAGTTAATGCTTATGGGCCGAAACTCCGAGGCCTTTTGTGGGTTCTGAACTTTAGGAATTGGTACCACCCTTCCGTGCTTCCATACTTTGGGTAATTCACCACTGCTCAAAGACATGTTGACAAGTATTGAAACAGGAACTGCTAACTGAGTGGCACATCTTTTGTAAACCATCTGGGGAATTCCATCAGCAGTAATGAAGGTCGATGGTTTCAATCTTTTCAGAATGTTCATAACATCAAAAGGCAGGACTTGAGGAACTTGTGAAAGGTATAAGGAACTTTGTATCTGATTGGTTAGATCATTAGGAAGGCTAGGTCTAGAGTTTGTCGGTTTCTGGAAAACCGATGCAAAATAATGAGCAAGACATTCGGCATTCTCTTGATCAGTCTTGCATAAATTTCCTTGGTGATCATGCAATCCTTGAGGGCCATGCTTTTCTTTGAAAATCAGGTGGGCATACTTGAAGAGAGAGGAAGTGTTCATGTTAGATAGTCTTTTCTGTCTATTCGCACTGAATTTGGCTAGGTGTCTGTTCAACTTTTTTACCACGTTTTTATATCTATCAGATGTCAACGGGTCATGGATTGTGCAAAACAAACGATCCCTTTGTTCTATCAAGTTCTTGATGTGAGTGGGGTAGTGGTCAGTCTCGTACCTTGCTCGTTTCAATGGGATGAAACGCGACAGTAAGTCGTGTAAAAGGTCAAGAAAGCGTTGATACATGTCATCAATAGAGCAAGAATTGTCGAGCAGGGACCACCAATCAATAGTGTCCAAGCAGGCAGAAATGGCCAGATAATCACCGCTCGCATAGTCAGGGCAACAATCCATACAGGGGAAATCAATCGGCAACATAAGGTCAAAGTAAATGCTTGCATGGTCAGATAACCCAGCGCTATTCTTATCATTGCCCGCGCATTGAGCGGTCGTGTTTCTTTGGCGCTCTCGATTTTTGTCGATTTTTTTCTCGATCTTTTTGTAGATTTTGTCATGGTTGCGACTCGTTCTTCTCAAAGCAAATCCAAAGCCTCTTTTTCTCAGATTTCTCAGGTCTCCCAAACTCTGAGTGATGATCCTCTTATTGCTGGTTTGTCTGATCCCGGTTTTTCTGGTGACATATCCATGCATTTACACACGATATCGACTTTTCTCGAGAGTACCCCCCGTGTCCCATCGCAGGTCATGGACTCGCTCCATGCTTTGCGATCAATCTTGGTCAACTCTCGTATGATTTGTGAAGAGTTCTTTCGTGTGAGAAGCATTGTGGTCGCCGGGATACCGGAATTAGCATCTAACTCGCGACCTTCGGCTAAGCAAGCTGATTTGGAATCCAAGGTCACCGATATCCTAGATGATCTTGGAGTTGAGGTCAGGCCTACTTCTGTCTTTAGGATGGGGAAGGGTTCAGAGGGCAAACCCCGCTTGACTAAAATCATGTTCCCATCTAAGGCGCATTCCCTCGCAGTACTTAGCAAGGCTAAATTGCTGCGCAACAATCCCCGGTTTTCTAACATATACATTAGGCCAAGCCTTACAGCAGAACAACGTAAAAAGGAATATGAGCTGCGTAAGGGTGCCTTCATACCGCGCCGGCAGCCGCCGCTAGCAGCCCGTAGCAGCCGCCAGCAGCCGCCAGCAGCCCGTAGCAGCCCGTAGCCGCCGCTGGCCGATTTTGTTATAGAAGCGCAAAAACATCAGAATCTCAATACTTTGACTGCTCCTGCTACGCTTTTTATCTTTCACGCTTCTTCTCCTGTTACCGCCAAGGTGTAGTTCGAAAATGAAAAAAACACATATTACATTTGTATTCATTGATTGCCGCACATTGCATCCTATCTGCACATTTCAATTTTGCAATCTGTCTTGTGTAAAACATGTGAGCCATTGTTGAAGTCAGGGGACCCCACACCGCGAATCAATCGGCGAGTTGCGAAATAGTGGAATGCAATTCAGATATGCACCGATAGCCAAGAAGAAGATTGAAGCAAAAGCCTACTCAAAGTAAACAAATTACACATCTGCAGGAACTGGACGCATCCAGAGTCAGAGGAAACCACCCAGGAAAGAAAGTTCAGCGAATTGTGGGCGACAAGTTAATGGAATGGACACAAATATGATGCGAGAGATCAAACTATCCACTGGCCGGCGCTAGGGGAAAAAGCAAGGAAGATGAAAAGCGTAGCAGAGCACTCAAAGTACTACTCCAATGATCCTGCGCTTCTATAAGAAAAGCGGCCAGCGGCTGCTACTGGCTGCTACGGGCTGCTGGCGGCTGCTGGCGGCTGCTACGGGCTGCTGGCGGCTGCTGGCGGCTGCTACGGGCTGCTACGGGCTGCTAGCGGCGACTGCCGGCGCGGTATGAAGGCACCCTAAGGAGGCACGCGTAAAAAATCAGGAGCTTGGGTACAAAGCATACGTTGTCTACAAGGGGGATCTGGTCAAAGTTGCCGATCTGCAAGGGAGCTCAGGGCAACAACCAAAGCAGGGAAACTAAATTATGAGCATGGTACCCGTAATATGAAATGTGTGTTGTTGAATGCCCGCAGTTTATTAAACAAAATTGATTTATTTCGTCTTCTCTTGGTACATGATAAGCCCGATTTAGTTTGTATAACTGAGTCTTGGTTATCATCTTCTATTGAATCTTCCGAATTGAGCTCAAACCTTCCATACAGAATTTTTCGAAAGGATCGTCCAGAAAGGCGTGGCGGTGGCTTATGTATATTTGTCCGAGAAACTATTATTTGTGAAGAGATACCAGTAACTAGTTTGGGGTTGAGTGAAACACTATGCTTACAAATATCAGATAATGTGACGCATTCTCAATGTATGATTATCCTCGTCTATCGCCCTCCATCTTCTTCTCATAGTGATGATTCCAAACTCATTGATTCGTTGCAAATTCTTTGTAGCCTTCATCGTGATATTGTTCTTGCTGGCGATTTTAACTTGCTTATTGATTGGTCGGCTAGAACGCCACTATGCTCTGCATCTGCCAGGTTTATCAAGTTGTTCGATGATCTTTCTCTCACTCAGCATGTACTGTGTCCCACGAGGAATGATAATATCCTTGATTTGGTACTGTCAACTTCGCCTCTCGTACATAATGTGACTATACGACCACCGCTTGGGTTATCTGACCATGCAAGCATTTACTTTGACCTTATGTTGCCGATTGATTTCCCCTGTATGGATTGTTGCCCTGACTATGCGAGCGGTGATTATCTGGCCATTTCTGCCTGCTTGGACACTATTGATTGGTGGTCCCTGCTCGACAATTCTTGCTCTATTGATGACATGTATCAACGCTTTCTTGAAGTACTCTGCGTTGATACCACTGCTT